>VZQC01004674.1:788031-811754 GCA_009823505.1 Rhizomys pruinosus | reverse complement strand
CCTCCTGTGCTCTGCCCTCCCATTCCCCATCCACTTTAACCCTTCCTTTATTATTCTTCATTCCCATGGCCATTTACCAGTTTCCTGGAATCTATGGATTCTCCACTTGAAACAATGATATCTAACCCTAACCCTAACCCTAACCCCCGGAACCTGATCCGGACCCTAACCCTAACCTTAACCCTGACCTCTTTTCCCTGACCCTGACCCTAACACTTAACCTTGACCCTCACTCCTAACCCTGACGCTGACCCTAACCTGGACCCTAACTCTAACTCTATGCCTGCCCCTGCCCCTGCCCCTAGCCCTACCCCAGCCCTAACTTTAACCCTAACCCTAACCCTGTTTAGACTTGAGCTTGGCACATGGTGAATAACAGAGATGAGTTTCATTCTTTTATGAGAGAGAACATGAGGATTTTCTCTTTCTTGGTTTTGGTTACCTTACTCGGGTTCATTGTTTCCAGTTCCATCCATTTAACTGTGAATTTCATATTTTGTTTTATCTAAAAAGCTCAGGAGTACTCCATCTGTAAATGTTCCATGCTTTCATTGACTTTTCATCACTTGTCAGACATCTAGAATGTTTCCATTTCCTGGCTCTTGTAAATAGAGCAGCAGTGTACATGGTTGAACAGTTATCTCTGTAGTAGCATACAGAGGCCTTGGGTAATGTATTTCTAGGTTTCTGAGGAAGCTCCACTATAATTTCCATAGTGGCTGCACTGGTTTCCCTGCCACCAACACTGAAGAAGTGCTGCGCTTCCCTGTGTCCTTGCAGGCATTTGTCATCCTTCCTGTCTCAGATCTTAGCCATTCTGACTTGGGTGAGATGTTAATGTCAAAAGTCTTTGCATTTCCCTGATGGTTAACAGTGTTAACAATTTCTAAATATTTCTCAGCCAGTTCTTTTTCATCGTTGGGAAATATTTGTTCAATTCTTTCCCCCAATTTTTAATTGGGTTGTTTGTTTTTTTGATGTTTAGTTTTTTCATTTCTTTATATATTCTAGATGTGAACCCTCTGTCAGACATATAGCTGGTAAAGATTTTTTTTCCCGTTCTGGAAGATGCCTCTTCACTTAAATGATGATGTCTTTTGCCATACAGAAGTGTTTGTCCTTTTTTTTAAATCATGGTATCTCCCCTGCCAGGGAAGTATTCAATTAAAATTTTAAAGTAAATATATTTCTTTATTATTGGATTTTTAAAGGCTTTAACAAGAAAATGTGCATTGTATGCCTTTTAGAAGTAGACAAAACATAGTACATTTCTTTCTTTTTTATTTTTATTTTTTTATTTTTATTTTTTTTGTCTTTTCGAGACAGGGTTTCCTTGTAGCCCCAGCTGTCCTGGAACTTACTCTATAGACCAGGCTGGCATTGAACTCACAAAGATCTGCCTGCCTGTGCCTCCCAAGTGCTAGTATTAAAGGCGTGTGCCACCACACCCAGCTCTCATAGTACATTTCTTTTTTTTTTATCAAATATGCACCCATGCCCCCCCATTCCCCCACCCCACCAGAGCTCATGCATTCTGCCAAACATGCTTTTCATCCCTTTCTCAATATTCCCCATGAGGAAGTTGACTGTTTTGAGCAAAAGTTCACAGTTTCAGTTAGTTCTTCGATGCAGTCCTTTCTGTTGTTGTTGTTGTTTCCAATATGCATCACTCCCAGCTGCTTTGGACAAAAGCTCAAGGGGCCATGCACAAGAAATACTTACAATTAGGTAATTGGCACTAGCATCCACAGATGAGGGATACCATTCATCATTTGTTTTTCTGGGACTGTGTTACTTCACTCAGCATGATGTCCTCTAGCTCCAGGTATTTTCCTGCAAAGCTCATGATGTCATCTTTCTTTACTGCTGCATAGACTTCCATTATGTAGATGTACCACTTTTCTCTATCCACTCATCAGTTGAGGGGCATTTAGGTTGGTTCCAGCTCCTTGCTATTGTGAAGAGAGCTGAAATAAACATGGCTGTGCATGTATCTCTGTGGTGGGGNCAGCAGTCTCGCCGGCAAGAACTTCACGCGGACAACAGGATTCTTCTGTGGTAATATTTATTGTGCACAGCTCTTTTGTGAGAAGGACCCCGAAATGGGGCAGAAGCACTGCTTAAATAGCAGTCTAGAGGGTTCGTGTATGCTCTGGATAGGTGCACTGTCCGATGCCTCATTAGCATGCCCAAGGCATGGGCCCAGAGAGTAGTAGTCATGCACAGTTTGTCTAATGCAAAGGCAACGGCGGGAAACGGCTTGTAGTGACTCAGGAAGTCGGCGCCATCTTTAAGGTGTGGTCGCGAGCGACACAGCACACTCGTGCAGGCTACCAGCACCAGGGAATCCCTCTTCTGTCTCTGAGTGCATTCCACTTACATGCATGTAAAATAAAAATAGTAAAACTGTGCTTGAGTAAACTGCTTACAGCAGTATGTACACTGTTTCTTTGGAAAGCACATAGAATGGGTTCATTTCCCCACTTAAGAAGTTGTGACACCATGTGTGAATTTGTGCCCAGCAGGGAACCTCATTACAACAAAGTCTCATTTTGGGGGGTGACATAGACTGATCCTCTAGTTAACTCTGTGAGTTTAGATTAGATTGATGGACTTTCAGGACAAGATCCGTTCCTACTGTACCATGGAGTTTATATAAATCATTTATGCTCGGTGATTTATCATTTATGTTCATGTAATTTGTGCCACGTGTTAAATTTCCTCACACCATCAAAACTTAAACATTATGTGCTGCAGTTCCTAAGGACCAGAAGGCTCGTTCTTTCTTTCTTTCTTTCTTTCTTTCTTTCTTTCTTTCTTTCTTTTTTTCAAGCAGCAATTATTTATTGAGTACTCTGGAAAATGGCAAGGGTGAGGGACCTCCCCCCACATCTTTGTATGTTCCCACATTGTCACGCAGAGTGATACAAATTCAGTTTCAGCAGCAAGCACCAGGCTGCAACTCTTTGTGGTGTCATTCTTGACGTCAAGGGTTCTGAGTCCATGGGGCTTTGTTTGGAGATAGAAGGCTCTGGCCCCAAACAGAATAAAGGAAAGTTGTCCTCTTCTGATCTCTGGTTGGGTGGGTGGGGCTCCGATTGTAAGAATTTTGCTGGAGAGATGGCCTAGCGGTTAAGAGCGCAGACTACTCTTACAGAGGACCCGGGTTCGATCCCCAGCACCCACATGGCGGCTGAGAACCATCTGAAACTCCAGTTCCAGGGGAATCCGACACCCTCTTCTGACCTCCGCGACATTGCACGACACGGGTGCACAAACATGCATGCAGACAGTACATTCATACACATACAGAAATAAATAAAATTAAAAAAAAATTTGGGGTGGGTGGGGGACTAGGCATGCGGATACCCAGATGTCATTTCGTGACCACCGGAAGAGCAGACCCCACCCAGTGTGGAGCACAAGTGCAGAACTGAAGATGCTTGTTTGGGCTTGCCAAGGAAGAGCCTTCAAACAATTCCTTAAGGAATAAATAAATACGTGACATCTTTCAGCTTTCCGGTTTAGGTCAAAACTTTGGACTAAAGGAGAGAAAGTTGCCCATCCTCTGATCGAGTGTCTGGCTGTTGGTTAGGGGGCTAGGCATGGCCATCCTGGGATAAAACTGCGTTGTGTCGGGTTTCGGGTCGAGAGAGGGCCAGCTATCCTGAGGGAAACTTCGGAGGGAACCAGCTACTAGATGGTTCGATTAGTCTTTCGCCCCTATACCCATGTCGGAGGACCGATTTGCACATCAGGACTGCTAAGGACCTCAACCAGAGTTTGCTCTGGCTTCGCCCTGCCCAGGCATAGTTCTGGTCCTAACCTGTGCGCTCCTGCTCCACCTACCCGGCTCTGCAGGCAAGATGGGCCCTGGTGCACCCCAGGCCGGTCCCTTCACCTTCATTGTGCCATGGCGGCAAGCTGCCTTAGACTCCTTAGTCCTTGTTTCCAGGGTGGCCAACATTGCAGCGCTCCGCTTCCCCCTCCCCCTCCCCCCCAGGAGGGGAAAAAAAAGAGGGGCAAGTGGCCTTCTCTTGAGAGAAACTGCCCCCCCCAAGTGGGGACAGTCTGCCCCGCCCCCGCTGCCCCCAAGGAGGAGGGAGAAGGAGGGGTGGGAGAGCTGTCGGGTCCTGGGAGTGGCAGTGGAAATGAAAGAGCCTCCTGGGGGGGACTGCCGCCCCCACCCGCTCATCACCGGCGGGGGGGGGTGGTCCCCCCCAGAAAGCTCTTTCATGCTAATTTACCTCTGTTATGTACATTATGTGATCAGACTTTCTTTTTTTGTTGTTTTTGCCAGACAGGATCTCCCTGTAGCCCCAGCTGTCCTGAAACTCACTCTGTAGACCATGCTGGCCTTGAACACACAGAGATCCGCCTGCCTCTGTCTCCCGAGTGCTAGGTTTAAAGGCGCGCGCCACCATGCCCAGCTTGATCAGAGTTTCTTAAGACAGGTAGTAAATATGCCTTGTAGATAGACAATTGGGGCAGAACAGCAGAACACATCTTCCACCTTGCTCCCAGTAGTGACAGGAGTGTCCCTCTAGTGTTTCCTTTCAGAACCACCCTTAGCTTGCATTAGAACTTCTGTGTTGTGGAACAGAATCTGTGCATAGCACAGAATTATATGAACGTATTACCAGTGGAGTCTATGGAATGTTTAGGAAACTGTGACACTTGAGGATGTTGCCCTGAGCTTCACCCAGGAAGAGTGGGCTTTGCTGGATCCTTCTCAGAAGAAACTCTACAGAGATGTGATGCTGGGAACCTGCAGGAACTTCACTTTTATAGGTAAGAGTATCATCTTACCTTCCCTTACTATACTAAGAAACAAGTGTTCCTTACAGTTGATGCTCTTCTGTGATTTGGAATATTGAAAGGGAAGAATGTAGTGTATAACTCAGGTTTATATATGCTAAAGTTAGAAACTTAAGTTTTTCCTGAAATTCATCAGAATTTTCTTTGACTACATTTCAGGAAACGGTTGTGAAGATGAAAAGATTAAAGACTATTATAAAAGTTCTGGAAAGAATCTAAGGCAATTTGATAACAGTAGAAGGAAAATTTGCTTGAAGGAATTTTAAGAATATTCATATTTATTTAAAGATTTATGTATTTCTGTGTGCATCTGTGAGTGTGTGTGTGTGTGTGTGTGTGTGTGTGTTCAATAACTGGGAAACATATGTACCATGCAGTCAGAAGAAGTTGCTCAGCTCATAGAGTTGGAATTACAAGAGGTTATGAGCTACTTGTCTTGGGTGCTCACAACAAAAGTCTGGTGCTCTGAAAACTGGCAACTTAACACCTGAACATGTCTCCTGAATCTCATTTAAGTTTTTTTTTTTTTTTTTATCTTTTCAAGACAGGGTCTCCCTGTAGTTCCAGCTGTCCTGGAACTCACTCTGTAGACCAGGCTGGCCTTGAACTCACAAAGATCTGCCTGCCTCTGCTTCCCAAGTGCTAGGATTAAAGGTGTGCACCACCAAGCCCAGCTCATTTAAGGTATTTTTATTTGAGCATTTATGAGTAAAACAGTAAGCACAACTTTTTATATCATTAGGAAATGTAAAATGTACCTCAATTTAAGAATCCTATTTAGTATTTGAAGGGCATTTCACATGCAAACTGTACTAGGAACTCAAATGAACAAATGTCACCTTTTTTATGATAGCCATGTGGGAATCATATTGTAGAATTATCAATCTATTTAGTTTCCAGCCATTCACATCTGGCAGAAACATATCTTTACCAAATTTTCAGAACAGTATATGTCCTACACTTGGTAGTAACTATAATGACATCAATTTTTACTAACACACTTGTCATTTTTCTAGTTTCATGTTTGAGACACTCTGTGAGCATAAAGAAGATTTTCAGAATGGAGAAACTTGCACTTGGATACCAAATGTCAATTTGATCATGAAAATTTCTAGTGACACCCTCACAAGACACAAAGAATATAGAAAGGACTCAGCTTATGGCTGTTCACTTCAAGCATCTGGAGGGACTCAAATGGTGAGAAAGCAATATCAATATAATACATGTTTGAAAGACCAGAGTTGTAGCCAGGCGTGGTGGTGCACGCCTTTAGTCCTAGCACTTGGGAGGCAGAGACAGGTAGATCTTTGTGAGTTCAAGGCCAGCCTGGTCTAGAGAGTGAGTTCCAGGACAGCTGAGACTACAGGGAGACCCTATCTCCAAAAGACCAAAAAAATAAAAAAAGAATTCATCATCCAGAAAACCCCTGTGAATGTAATTACAGCCACCTTAAAATACAAGAAAAAAATGGTACTAGGGAAATCCCTTGTGATGGTAAACAATGTGATAAAACCTTTGTAGAAGACAGTTCCCTTGAACTACATGAAAAAATTCATACTGGAGAAAAACCATATAAATGCAAACAATGCGGTAGAGCCTTTAGTATCACAGTTATCGTCAGACACATGAAAAAATTCATACTGGAGGAAGATCACATGAATGTATGCGATGTGCTAAAGCCTTTAGACATAATAGTCTTCCTCCAGATCATGAAAAAACACACACTGCGGAGAAACTCTACACCTGTAAATCCATGGAAAAGCCTTTAAGTGGTCTATTACACTAAAAGTACATGAAAGAGTTCATAGTGGAGAAAAACCACATGAATGTAAAGAATGTGGAAAAGCCTTTATACTGTCTAGTACACTAAATGTTCATGAAAGAATTCATATTGGAGAAAAACCATATGAATGTAAACAATGTGGTAAAGCCTTTAGATGTCATAGTGCTCTTCAAACACATGAAAAAGTGCATACTGGAGTGAAACCTTATGCCTGTCAACAGTGTGGAAAAGCGTTTACCTCCTCCAGTAAGCTTCGAAGACATGAAAGAATTCATAGAGGAATAAAACCCTATGAATGTAAACAATGTGGTAAAGCCTATACAGATAACTGTGACCTTCAACGTCATGAAAAAACACATACTGGGGAAAAACCCTATGAATGTAAACAGTGTGGTAAAGCCTTTAGATGGAATAGTCTTCTTCAAAGTCATGAAAAAATGCATACTAGAGAGAAAACTTATGCATGTAAACAACGTGGTAAAGCATTTATATGCAATAGTTATGTTCAAAACCATGAAAAAGTACATACTAGAGTGAAACCTTATGCCTGTAAACAATGTGGAAAAGCCTTTACACAATACAGTCACCTTCAAACTCATGAAAAATCTCATACTGGAGAAAGACCATATGAATGTAAACAATGTGGTAAAACCTTCAGATGGTGCTCTTATCTTAAGTTACATGAAAACCTTCATAGTGGAGAAAAACCATATGAATGTAAACAATGTGGCAAGGCCTTTACATTTCCTACTTCTCTACTGGTCCATGAAAGAAAGCATTCTGGAGAAGAACCATATGAATGTAAAAAGTATGGTAAAACTTTTAGATGGAGCAGTGGTCTTCAAAGACATGGAAAAACACATACTGGAGAAAAATTCATACATAC
This sequence comes from Rhizomys pruinosus, assembly GCA_009823505.1. Lineage (NCBI taxonomy): Eukaryota > Metazoa > Chordata > Mammalia > Rodentia > Spalacidae > Rhizomys > Rhizomys pruinosus. The sequence goes on along the minus strand of VZQC01004674.1, from coordinate 804,267 downwards.
TGTATGAATGTAAATGAAGTGGTAAAAGCTTTAGTTGTAACAGTCATCTTCAAAGGCAAGAAAAACATAGTGGATAGAAACCCAATGTATATAAACAATGTGGTAAAGCCTTTACACTGTACAATACCCTTGAAGTACATGAAAATTTCATACTGGAGAGAAGCCCTATGCATGTAAACAATGTGGTAAATACTTTAGACATAATCATTATTTTGAAAGACTTGAAAAAAACAATGCACACTGAGAGGGACTGTATCAATTCAGGGGTAATTGCTTGATAATAGTCCACCCATTCCTGTGGCTATTAATTTTTTAAATTTTTATTTATTTTTTATGTGTATGAGTGTACTGGTCTGCATGTAGGTTGGTGCACCTGTGTCGTGCAATGCTGCGGAGGTCAGAAGAGGGCATCAGATTCCCCTACAACTGGAGTTAAAGATGGTTCTTAGATGCCATGTGGGTGCTGGAGATCGAACCTGGGTCCTCTGCAAGAGTGGTCGGTGCTCTTAACCGCTAGGCCATCTCTCCAGCCCTAATTTTTTAATAATGGTTTTAGATCTTGTGGGTGGGGTTGTGGAGATAAACATGACTGTGACTAACCTTGAATGACTATGCCTTGCTACAGTGTTGGAATGCGTCACCTGAAAATGTAAGCCAGCATCAACCCTTCCTTTCTCACAACACATCTTCCCCATATTTTGCTGCACAAGTGAGAAAAGTGACTAAAGTATCTCATCCCTTATTGGATTGTGAGTTGGTTCTTTTTTTTTCCTGTTGGTCATTCTTACTGGATTTTTGCTTAATTGTTTGAATATTTATGGAGTATATTTGTCCAGTGTCTCTGGAGTCTGAAGGTGGCCTTAGATGCCCTGTAACTGGTATTTTGAATAGTTTTCAGCTAACATTTGTGTGCTAGAACCCAAATCCTGGTTCTCTACAAGAGAAACCACTGAACCATGCCTCTATCCTTGAAGTAGTTTTTATTAATAACTTTTGTTAATAAATGTGGTGACATGAGGACAATCTGCTTTCACTACTGTGACCAAATATTCAGCCTGTCTCACGTGGATAGTACTTTATGTGACTTAGACCTCCCTTGGTTTGGTCAATCAATCAGTTTGGTCCATTGATTTAGACTGAGCTGGCTGATCAAGTGTTCTTTCTTCTTTACTTTCTATTGCTGTGATTTATTAATTAATTAGTTAATTAGTTAATTTTATTTATTTATTTTTTGTCTTTTTGAGACAGGGTCTCCCTGTAGCTCTGGCTGTCCTGGAACTCACTCTGTAGACCAGGCTGGCCTTGAACTCACAGAGATCCATGTGCCTCTGCCTCCCAAGTGCTAGGATTAAAGGCATGCACCACCATGCCCAGCTATTGCTATTGCTGTGATTTAAAGTACCCTGACCAAAACCTGCCCAGTGCCGACTGAGAGACAGCTTGTTGTGTGATCCCCTTGGAGAACAAAGTCCCAGGAAGGCAGCCTCCATCTTTCTGATCCCCCAGAGAGAATCCTACAGGTGATGAAGTGGGTGACCACATGCTACTGTTATGCCAATTAAAATATCATCTTACCTCATATTCAAATAATTTCCACAAGTGCTTTGCATATGTAATAAGGATGCTGCAAAAATATTCACAGCCGTAAATAGAATTTATTAAAGTTATTAGTTTGTGGCTTTGAAAAAAAAAACCTATGAGACCATCAGTAAAAAAAAAGTTAAAGTTATGTTTGTATTTACATTATAATCCAGTGTGAAGTAACTGATAAGATTTTACAAACATAAGGTGTTTTGTGTGTGTGTGTGTGTATGTGTGTGTGTGTAGTTTTTTTTTTGTTTTGCTTTTTTTTGGTCTTTTTAAGAAAGGGCCTCCCTATAGCCCCAGCTGGCCTGGAACTCACTCTGTAGATCAGGCTGGCCTGGAACTCACAGAGATCCACCAGCCTCTGCCTCCTGAGTGCTAGGATTAAAGGCGTGCAGCACCACACCCAGCTTAAGGAAGGTTCTTAGCCTCCCTGTGGGTGCTAGGAGTTGAACCCAGGTTTTCTGCAAGAGCCGTCGGTGCTCTTACCCTCTAGGCCATCTCTCCAGCCCTTACAAACAGAAGTTTGAAAGGTCCATCCAGGTCTAGGATGAAGAGTTTCCTTCAACGTTTGAAGTCCTGTGCACAATAAATCATTAAAATGCTCATTCAGGGCTGGAGAGATGGCCTAGCGGTTAAGAGCACCGACTGCTCTTGCAGAGGACCCAGGTTCAATCCCCAGCACCCACATGGTGGCTGAAAACTGTCTTTAACTCCAGTTCCAGGGGAATATGACACCCTCTTCTGACTTCTAAGGCATTGCACGACACGGGGGCACAAACCTACATGCAGACAGTACATTCACACACATACAAAAATAAAAAATAAAATGCTCATTCATTAATGCTTAAGCACACCCAGTGGAGGGTCTGTGTTCTTGTTATGCCATCATTTTCCATAAAAATTGTGACATGCAAACATTATAAAAAACTAATTTGAGAATGTGGCAGGAAGGAAATAAAGAAAGGAAGGAGGGTCAAGAAAGAAAATTGTTTATTAATAAAGAACCAAATAATAAGGAGGCATTTAATTTCATCACCATGTGGGTGACTGTCTATTTAATGACTCTGCAATGAGAATATGCTTTTAGTCAATAAGAATTCAGGCAGCAGTAGAGCACTTTCCTAGCAAGCACAGAGCCTTGGGATTGGTCCCCAGAACCAGGTAGGAAAATAAAATAAAACAAAGGACAAAACAAAACAAAAAACAAGAGAAATCAGAATATATCTTTATAGCTAAAAATTCCCTGAGTCATTTTTCAATGTCAGGACCTTGTGTTACCAATTCACTGACTAGTTGTATAGGCCAACAAGCCTCCCTACCACAACGAGTTGGCCATAGAGGACACCTGCCCATTTTGCCTCTCTGTTCACATAGGTAGGCTGAGGAGATATTAGTCACTGTCCTTACCAGCTCCAGTTAAACAAGTCTGATCCCATGGACAAAGGCAGCCCAAACTGTCATCCCCCTCTGCCCCGCCACTCTCCCAAAGTGCTTTATCAGGTGCTCTATCCAACCCCCCCAGTGAGCTGCCTGTAATCTGAACACAAAATTTAGCATCTGTTATGGGGACCCAGAACTATTGCAGTTGGTTTTCTGTGTGTGTGTGTGTGTGTGTGTGTGTGTGTGTGTGTGTGTACACTGTATATGTGCATGTTTCTGTGTGCACATGAATTCAGAGGCCAGAGGTCACATGCATTCTTCAGCAACCATCCATGTTGTGTTTCGGGCCAGGTTCTCTCACTGGACCAGCATTTGCTACATAGTCTGGGCTACTGGACAGCAAGCCCCAGGAATCCACCTGTGTCCCCAACTGGGAGGCTGGGATTACAGTGCTGTGTTATTAATTATAGTTGCCATGTTGAACAGTAGATCACTTGAACTTGTTCTTCCTGTCTAACTGAAATGGTGACAACTAATAAAGAAAAAGCAGACAGTGAAGAAAATATTTGGACCGATTTACCTTGTTTTCTTAAATTCAGCTTTACTTTAATTGCTTTCCTTGTGTTTTGAAGTAGTTTGTGTGAAACAATACTAGCATTCTATTTCTCAGAGGCTATAAAAATTGAAAGTAAAAGCCAGGTGTAGTGGCGCACACCTTTAATCCTAGAACTCAGGAGGCAGAGGCAGGTGGATCTTTGTGAGTTCAAGGCCAGCCTGGTCTACAGAGTGAGTTCCAGGACAGCTGGGGCTACAGGGGGACCCTGTCTCAAAAAAACCAAAAAAAAAAAAAAATTTGAAAGTAAAGATTTAAAGGTAAGACCTGAATCTAAAAGAAAACAAACAAATATTTCAGGATATTGGAATGGGTAAGGGGTTTTGGATAACACCCCAAATGGAAACAAAACCAAAAATAGACAAAAAGGGGTTACATCAAACTAAAATGTTCTGCTTGGTAATGGAAACCATCAAACCACTAAACAGAAGGGAAAATAGTAGCCAAATTCCAAAGTCCAAGCTATACAAGCACCCCCAGTAACTTAACAGCAAAGCTCAAATCCAACTGGAAAATTGGCTGTTTAGACTGAAAGAGACATTTCTCTAGAAGACAGAGAAATGGCTGACAGTCGTATGAACAAATCTTAGTGCATTGATCATCAGGGTGGTGGAGGTGTGATGGGTGAGCAAGCTCGGTCAGTGGGGCTGTGGCTGTCCAAAGAAGGAAGAACTTCAGTGGGCGGCCACCCAGCAGGGCGTCTAGAGAGCAGTGGTGTCCTGTCATTTCAGAAAAGGAGAATCCAAGTAATTCCCCCCCACAATTTAGTGTTCTGCTTTCATAAAGTTTTCAACATAAAACATGACAAATGTTTGAGCTGAATGCATCTTTAATCTGGTTGACTCATACAACCATTGTGTTTATTGTAACAACAAATGGTAACCTACTGACGTGTACAATTTTTATGTTTTTATGTATGAGTTCAAAAATAAATTTCAATCTCAAAAGGCTGACATACTCCTGTAATCCCAACACTCAGAAGACAGAGGCAGAAGATCCTGAAATCACAGCTGGGCAGTCCTAAATAGCAAAAACTCATCTCAAAAATAAAAAATCCCATATAAAATAGCATGTATACTGAGATACTTTAGGTTTTCTAATTATAATTTCTTCTGTTTGTAACTTGTTCTTATAGTGAATGAGAAAAAAATGGAGAAAAAAATAAAATATTGTTTTGATAAATAAATCATACTTTTTCCCCAATCATGTTTCTGTCATAAGCCTCTGTATGTATATGGGAATTTAAGTGTTAGTGGTAATTCCATCCAAATCTAAGGTCTCAGTGAATGACAAGGATTCTAGTGGTTTAGAAAACAGAAGATCCAGCCAGGCGTGGTGGTGCATGCCTTTAATCCTAGCACTTGCGAGGTAGAGGCAGGCGGATCTTTGTGAGTTCAAGGCCAGCCTGGTCTACAGAGTGAATTCCAGGACACCTGGGGCTAAAGGGAGACCCTGTCTTGAAAAGACCAAAAAAAAAAAAAAAAACCTAACCAACCAACCAAGCAAACAAAACCAGAAGAGCCAGTGGCAGGCAGAGAAAGAGCTCCTAGGAAAAATACCATCCTGGTACCCGAGACCCAGAGTCTCAATGGGAAGATCCTTTGTTCTGGGACTGGGGGAAGTTTCCAGCAAGTTCTGAAGAGCATGCTAAAGGGCCTTGGCCCTTGTAAAGATTATGTCTCTGAGTCCCCAAGGTGAAATCACTTATGCTTTGAAATCATCTGGTGACCTGTGTCTGGCAGCACATCAGCATATCGTAGACTACACAAAGTGAGATTCCAGAGTTTCAGAAACAGAACATTAGAAATGAGAATTTAAATGAGAATTTAAAATCAGTGTTCTAGTCTGGTTAGAAGAAAGCACAGCTGTTAAAAAATGCCAATGGAAAGGAAAACACACTGTGTGGGTGGGGTTGGGGGAATATTCAAATTATTTTTGATAATTTGGTGAAAATTAAGCACATTGAAAACAAATATTTGGAAGAACAAGCTACAGTCTTCATGATGGTAGAAGTAGAGTGTGATACTGGTGGTTTGGGTAAGCTGCACTGATTGGATTAAAAACATGGTGAGGACCTGGGTTCGATCCCCAGCACCCACATGGCGGTTGAGAACTGTCTGTAACTCCAATTCCAGGAGAACTCCAGTTCCAGGGGTATCCAACGCACTCTTCTGACCTCCGCGGCATTGCACGACATGGGTGCACAAACCTACATGCAGACAATACATTCATACACATAAATAAATAAATAAAATTAAATTTAAAAAAACATGGTGAATGTTAGACTTCGGGATGTAAAGGTGATGTGATAAAGAAGTAAAACTGGAATCTGACCTTCAATAGATGCTGATCACAGAGGGGCAGAAGCCTAACTTTGGGAATGGAGGGTGGGCTTTGGGGTTGGGGAAGGTCCAGGATATATAGGTAGGCCCAGAAAGGGGGTTCTGGCTTCCTTGATTCGAACCCCTTCTTGGGTGCCATGCTCTTTCCTCGGGTGAAAGGAGGAGGATGGGGAGTTCTCATACAGGAACCACATCTAGAAGAAAGATAATAAGAAACCACATGTCTTTTGCTGGGGACCACACGTCTTGAAATAGATGTGTCTCCCTCCTGGAGTGGGGAGGCAGGGTGGGTAGGTGGCCAGTGCCTTCAGCCATTTCTCAGGCTGATTTTCCTTAAGGGTGAAAATTAAAAATGCCAAGCATTAAATTCCAAGCTGAAACCAAATGGTTTCAGTAACTACCTTAAACAATTCTTTTACTGAAGGAAGAGTTTTCTCAGCAAATGACATGGTCCACTTATTGTGGGTACCAGTTCTCTCCATCCACCATGTGGGTCTTGGGAATTGAACTCAGATCATCATTCTTGGTGGCAGGTGCCTTTCCGACTAAGCCATCTGACCGGCCCTTTTATTCGGGATTAGTTGTACTCACATGCCTGCCACAGTGTGCATGTGGAGGTCAAACAACAACTTCCTGAGCTCAGTTCTTTCCTTTTACCTCATGAGTTTCAGGGGTGAAAAGCAGGCAGCCAAGCTTTCATGGCAAGTGTCTGAGGTGCTGAGACACTGAGAACAATTACTATAAGATGACACTCTTACCTATAAAAGTGAAATTTCTGCAGGTTCCCAGCATCACATCTCTGTAGAGTTTCTTCTGAGAAGGACACAGCAAAGCCCATTCTTCCTGGGCAAAGTCCATGGCAACTTCCTCAAGTGTCACAGACTCCTAAACATTCCATAGACTCCACTGGTAATACGTTCTTATAATTCTGTGCTATGCACAGATTCTGTTCCACAACACAGAAATTCTAATGCAAGCTTCGGGTGGCTCTGAAAGGAAACAACTCTAGAGGGACACTCCTCTCAGTACTGGGCACAAGGTAGATGATGTGCTACCGCTTTGCCCCAATTGTCTATCTACAAGGCATAGTTACTCCCTGGATTAAGAAAGTCTGATCAAGTAATGTACAGAGAAGAGGTAAATTAGCATGAAAGAGCCTTCTTGTCCTTAGAAACTGCAGCATATAATGTTTAATATTTAAGTTTTGATGATGTGAGGAAATTTAACACATGGCACAGATTACATGAACATAAATGATAAATAACCTAGCATAAATGATTTATATAATAAACTCCATGGTACAGTAGGAACGGATCTCGTCCTGAAGGTCCATCGACCTAATCAAAACTCATAGTGTTAACTAGAGGATTGAATCTATGTCACTCCCCAAAATAACAGACTGGTGTAATGAGGTTCCCTGCTGGCCACAAATTCACACATGGTGTCACAACTTCTTCTTAAAGCTTCATATATATATATATATATATATATATATATATATATATATTTTTATTTCTGTAATGTGTATGAATGTACTGGTCTGCATTCCCGCAGGTCTGTTCACCCGCTGTGCAATTGCTGCGGAGGTCAGAAGAGGGTGTCGTATTCCCCTGGAACTGGAGTTCTCCTGGAGTTGGAATTTCAGAGGTTCTCAGCGCCTAGTCGTGCTGGGGATCAACCGGGTCCTTCTCTGTAAGAGCGGTCATTCCAGCCCTGGTTGTCACAACTTCTTAAGTGGGGAAATGAACCCATTCTTTGTGCTTTCCAAAGAAATAGTGTACATGCTGCTGTCGCAGTTTACTCAAGCACAATTTTGCTATTTTTAATTTTGCATGCTGTAAGTGGGATGCACTCAGAGACAGAAGAGGGATTCCCTGGATCTGGAGTTATGAGATTGGTAGCTGCCATACAGGGAGGTGCTGGGAGTAGAACCAGCATTCTCTGCAAAATCAATCTTTACTCTTTATCATGGAGCCATCTCTCTAGTCAAATAGTCAAACAATTTGTAGGACACACAGTTAATATTTAAATATCATAAAACAATACTGTCTTTTTAGGTAAGGTCCAATGCAAATAAGGTGAGTATAAAGAGGGAATGTGCTTCAGAGAGAACTCAGTGTAGTCAGTTTTGTTGGCATGTGTGTATAGTCACAGCTGTGTCAGAGAATGAGACAAAGGTTCACATGAGCTCAGAAATCCAAGTCCAACCAATGCTTTGGAGCAAAACACCCCATCTCAGGAAGAAAAGAGGAAGAAGGACTGCAATAGGGAATGACAGGAAGTAGGGCCACCAAAATCCATGATTTCATCTTATACTCTGAAGGGGAAAATTCAGATTACCAAACCAGACAATTTGGTACTGAAGAAAAAAACTGATTAGGATCCATCAGGAAGTGTCTAGCAACTGTCAAAGTCAAATAACAACATAGGGACATATTCCCTAACACAGTTCAGCACCTTCCAAATCAGAAGATAAAGACAAAAGGCCAAAATTAATTGCCACACTTTAAAAAAATTAAGTCAGAATATGGGAGCTGGCTAAGTGGGTAAAGGGCTTGCAACATAAACCTGATGACCTGAATTTGATGCTGTAAGAAAAAAGAAAAAGAAAAAGTTTTTCCCCTGACAACTGTGACACATACACTCTCATATACATACACATTATACTCAGAATAATGATTAAAATCCTAGAAAAAAAATAAAAGGCCATCAACCTTGAAGCCTGACACTCAGTGAACCATGACATAGGCACTCATCTTCGAACCTAAGGACCAATGGAGTTCTACAAAATAAGGACTCTTATAACAAGTTTTGATCTTGAACTGTAGTTTAAATAAAATGACATGAAGGGCAGCAGCAGGCCAGAAACGGACACTGACCTGAGAGACCCACATGTGGTCAGGCCTTCTCCGCCCCAGCAGACTTTTCCACAAGACAAATACAAAGCCAGTGCCTTTGTGGACGTCACCTACAGGTCGGTCCAGCTTATCATCCAGACCCAATAGGGAGCTCCACACTGAAACTGGGTTCTCTTATATGGGCAGAAATCCATTGTAATTAGGATGCCATGGCTTAGAGAGTTGAGACAAGTTCCCTTGACATAATGGGAAGAGCTGTCACAGGCCAGCTACCTTTTTCATGGGATAATTAGTTCCCTAACAGGCCAGAAGAGAATGTCAGATTCTCTGGAAGTGACATTACAAGCAGTTATAGCCACAGACATGGGTGCTGAAAGCTGAACTCTGGTTCTCTAGATGAGCAACAATCACTCTGAATAGTTGAGCCATCTCTGCAGCTTCCTAGTTAAATATTTAAGTTGTTTTTTTGTTGACGTTTTCTTTTGTTTTTTTTTTTGTTTTTTTTTTTTGGTCTTTTCAAGACAGGGTCTCCGTATAGATCCAGCTGTCCTGGAACTCATTCTGTAGACCAGGCTGGCCTTGAACTCACAAAGATCCACCTTCCTCTGCCTGCCAAGTGCTAGGATTAAAGGCGTGCACCACCACGACCGGCTTAGTATTTAAGTTTTATAAACCTATTTCATTCATGAGATAATATTATTTAGAAGAAATACCTATGAATCTGTTCATCCATACCTCCTCCAGCTCTCAAGGACAAGGTGTAAGTGGTGTAACTGGGCATACACTTCTTCAGACCACCCTAAAACAATATACTGAGTCAATGCAATCTCAATTGAAATTCAAAACCAATCACCGAGATTTAAAAATTTTTCTAAAATTTAATTGGGAAGGACATAACACTCCCCTGAAAGACCTCCCCCAAATCCAGTATAACCCAGTCTTCAGCAATGAAGAACTGCTAGAGACATTATCATTCCTAAACTCAAATAATACAAGAAATAATACAAACAAATGGTCCTAGCATAAATTGATAGTACTAGCACATATAATATAAACAGATGGTCCCCTAGCATAAAAACAGACTGATCAGTGGAATAGAATTGAGCACCCAGTTGGGCGTCCACATAGTTATAGGAACTAAATTTTTTACAAAGATATTGAAAACATACACGGGAAAAAAGACAACACATTCAAGAAATTATGGTAGTCGAAAGGATTCCTACACATAGAACAATAAATCTAGATACCTATCTCTCACCTTACACAAACCTAAGTCCAAATCCATCAAGGACTTCAACAGGAGACAAGATACCCTTCATAATCCAGGAAAGGACTTGCTGAACAAGATTCTTATAGAACAGGCTTTAAATCCACAATTACCAAGCTGGGCATGGTGGCACACGCCTTTAATCCTAGCACTTGGGAAGCAGAGGCAGGTGGATCTTTGTGAGTTCAAGACCAGCCTGGTCTACCTGGAGTTCCAGGACAGCTGGAGCTACAGAGAGACCCTGTCTCAAACACACACACACACACACACACACACACACACAAGACCAAATCCACAATTAATAAATGGGATTTCATTAAAGACAAACACTTCTCCCACATCAAGAAGATAATCCATCATGACCAAGTTGGATTCATACCAGAGATGCAGGGATGGTTCAACATATGAAAATCAATAAACATCATCAAACACATAAATGGAATGAAAGACAAAAACCACACCATCATCTCACTTGATGCTGAAAAAGCTCTTGACAAAATCCAACATCCCTTCATGCTTAAAGTCCTAGAAGGAATTGAACTGGAGGGATCATTCCTCAATGTAATCAGAGCCATATACAGGAAACCCACAGCCAATATCATTCTAAATGGGGAAATGACAGAAACATTCCCTTTAAAGTTAGGAACTTGGCAAGGCTGCCCCCTCTCACCACTCCTCTTCAATATAGTGCTTGAAATACTTGCTAGAACAATAAGGCAAGAAAAGGAAATTAAAGGAGTACTAATTGGAAAAGAGGAAGTCAAGCTATCCCTATTTGCTGATGATATGATTGTTTACTTAAAGGATGCTAAAAAATCCACCAGAAAACTCCTAGAAATGATTAACAGCTTCAGCAAAGTGGCAGGATACAAAATTAACCTAAAAAAATGGATGTCCTTTCTTTACACCAAGAACAAGCAACTGGAGAAAGAATTCAAAGAGAACTTCCCACTCACAATAGCCTCAAAAACAATAAAATACCTAGGAACAAACCTAACAAAGACACCGAAGATATCTACGACAAAAATTTTAAATCTTAAAGAAATTGAAGAAGACATCAGAAGATGGAAAAACCTCCTATGCTCATGGGTTGGGAAAATTAACATTGTAAAAATGTCCATTTTACCGTGACTCTTGTATAGATTTAATGCAATCCCAATCAAAATCCTCATGAGTCTCTTCACAGGCTTGGAAACAAAAGTCCTTAAATTCATTTGGAAAAACAAAAGACCCTGAATAGCCAAAACAACCTTGAGCAAAATGAGCTACATGGGGGGGGATCTCTATACCAGACTTCAAACTATACTACAGGGCTATAGTCATAAAAACTGCCTGGGGGGCTGGAGAGATGGCCTAGTGGTTGAGAGCACCGACCGCTCTTGCAGAGGACCTGGGTTCGATCCCCAGCACCCACATGGCAGCTGAGAGCTGTCTGAAACTCCAGTCCCAGGAGAAATCCAGTTCCAGGGGAATCCGAGACCCTCTTCTGACCTCCGCGGCATTGCACGACATGGGTGCACAGACATGCATGCAGACAGTACATTCATACACATACAGAAATAAATAAAAATTAAAAAAAAAACTGCCTGGTACTGGCACAAAAACAGACCTGTTGACCAATGGAACAAAACCGAAGATCCAAATCTGAGCACATATAATTTCAGCCATCTTATATTTGACAAGGGGGCCAAGAAGCCACAATGGAGAAAAGACAGCATCTTCAGCAAGTGGTGTTGGCAAAACTGGATCACCACTTGTAGAAGAATGAAATTAAACCCCTATCTCTTGCCCTGTACAAAAGTCAACTCCAGATGGATCAAAGACCTCAACGTTTAACCCCAAACTCTGAAGGCGATAGAAGAAGGAAAAGTGGGCAGCAGATAAAACAAAAAGACATATGGTGTAGCAAACAGACTTCCTAATCAGACGACAAGCATGGGCAAAGAATTAAGGTCTACAAGTGACAAATGGGACCTCATTAAACTCAAAAGTTTCTGTACATCAAAAGAAACAATCAAGGAAGTGAAGAGAAATCCCACAGAGTGGGAAGAAAGCAGCTTTCACTGCAGAAACACCTGACAAAAGCATTGATTTCCAGAATATATAAACTACTCCAAAAAACAAGAAGAAGAAAACAAATGACCCACTCAAATAGATGGAGCAAAGAACTGAACAGAGACTTCACAAGTGAGGAATTAGGGATGGCTGAGAAACACCTTAAGAAGTGTTCAACATCACTAATCATTAAGGAAATGCAAATCAAAACCACTTTAAGATATCATCTTACTCCAGTAAGACTGGATAGGATCAAGAAAACAAATGATACCAAGTGCTGGAGAGGTTGTGAGGAAAGGGGAACACTCATCCACTGCTGGTGGGCATGTAAACACGTTCAGCCACTATGGAAAGCAGTGTGGAGAAACCTTCGAAGACTTGGAATGAACTTGCCACCCGACCCAGCCATACCACTTCTAGGCATCTACCCTCAAGACTCACCCCACCACAGAGATACATGCACGGCCATGTTTATTTCAGCTCTCTTCACAATAGCAAGGAGCTGGAACCAACCTAAATGCCCCTCAACTGATGAGTGGATAGAGAAAAGTGGTACATCTACATAATGGAGGTCTATGCAGCAGTAAAGAAAGACGACATCATGAGCTTTGTAGGAAAATGGCTGGAGCTAGAGGACATCATGCTGAGTGAAGTAACACAGTCCCAGAAAAACAAACGATGAATGGTATCCCTCATCTGTGGTTGCTAGTGCCAATTACCTAATTGTAAGTATTTCTTGTGCATGCCCCCTTGAGCTTTTGTCCAAAGTAGCTGGGAGTAATACATATTGGAAACAACAAAAAAACCAGAAAGGGCTGCATCAAAGAACTAACTGAAACTGTGAACTTCTGCTCAAAACAGTCAACTTCCTCATGGAGAATATTGAGAAAGATTGAGAAAGAGATGAAAAGCATGTTTGGCAGAATGCATGAGCTCTTGTGGGGTGGGGGAATGGGGGGCATGGGTCTAGATTTGATAAAAAAAAAAACTGTACTATGAGAGCTGGGTCTGGTGGCACACGCCTTTAATCCTAGCACTTGGGAGGCAGAGGCAGGTGGATCCTTGTGAGTTCAATGCCAGCCTGGTCTACAGAATAAGTTCCAGGACAGCTGGGGCTACAAGGAAACCCTGTCTTGAAAAGACAAAAATTAAGTAAATAAATAAGAAATATACTATGTTTTTTCTACTTCTAAAAGACATATAATGCACATTTTCTTGTTAAAGCCTCTAAGAATCCAATAATAAATATATTTACTTTAAAATTTTAATTGAATATTTTCCTGGCAGGGGAGATACCATGATTTAAAAAAAAATAAAAAAAGAACAAACACTTCTGTATGGCAAAAGACATCATCGTTTAAGTGAAGAGGCATCTTCCAAAATGGGAAAAAAAAATCTATACCAGCTATATGTCTGACACAGGGTTCACATCTAGAATATATAAAGAAATGAAAAAACTAAACATCAAAAAACCAAACAACTCAATTAAAAATAGGGAGAAAGATTTGAACAAATATTTCCCAATGATGAAAAACAACTGGCTGGGAAATATTTAGAAATTGTTAACACTGTTAACCATCAGGGAAATGCAAAGACTTTTGACATTAACATCTCCCCCAAGTCAGAATGGCTAAGATCTGAGACAGGAAGGATGACAAATGCCTGCAAGGACACAGGGAAGAGCAGCACTTCTTCAGTGTTGGTGGGAGGGAAACCAGTGCAGCCACTATGGAAATTATAGCGGAGCTTCCTCAGAAACCTAGAAATACATTACCCAAGGCCTCTGTATGCTACTACAGAGATAACTGTTCACCCATGTACACTGCTGCTCTATTTACAAGAGCCAGGATATGTGAACATTCTAGATGTCTGCCAAGTGATGAAAAGTCAATGAAAGCATGGAACATTTACAGATGGAGTACTCCTGAGCTATTTAGATAAAACAAAATATGAAATTCACAGTTAAATGGATGGAACTGGAAACAATGAACCTGAGTAAGGTAACCAAAAACAAGAAAGAGAAAATCCTCATATTCTCTCTCATAAAAGAATGAAACTCATCTCTATGATTCACCATGTGCCAAGCTCAAGTCTAAACAGGGTTAGGGTTACGGTTAAAGTTAGGGTTGGGGAAGGGCTAGGGGCAGGGTCAGGGTCAGGCATAGAGTTAGAGCTAGGGTCCGGGTTAGGGTCAGGGTCAGGGTTAGGAGTGAGGGTCAAGGTTAAGTGTTAGGGTCAGTGTCAAGGAAAAGGGGTCAGAGTTAAGGTTAGGGTTAGGGTCAGGATCAAGGTCCAGGGGTTAGGGTTAGGGTTAGATATCATTGTTTCAAGTGGAGAATCCATAGATTCCAGGAAAGTGGTAAATGGCCATGGGAATGAAGAATAATAAAGGAAGGGTTAAAGTGGATGGGAAATGGGAGAGCAGAGCAAAGGAGGGAGTAGGGTAGGGACAACTAACTGTGCTAGAGAGAGCTTTAGTGTAACTAACTCTGCTGGAGAGCTTTAGTGTAAGTAACTCTGCTGGAGAGCTTTAGTGTAACTAACTCTGCTGGATAGCTTTAGTGTCAACTTGACACACCTCAATTGGGGAATTGCTTCCATTGTACTGGCCTGTGGGCAAGTGTGTGGAGAATTGTCTTGATTGCTGAGTTATGTGGGAGAACCCAGCCCACTGTGGGTGGTGCCACTCTGGGCAGGTTGTTATGCACAGTATAAGAAATAAGGCTGGGGAGCTGGAGAGATGGCCTAGTGGTTGAGAGCACTGACTGCTCTTGCAGAGGACCTGGGTTCGATCCCCAGCACCCAGAGGGTGGCTGGGAACCATCTTTAACTCCAGTTCCAGGGGAGTCCAACGCCGTCTTCTGATCTCCACAGCATTGCATGACATGGGTGCACAGCCCTGAATGCAGAAATTACATTCATACACATACAAAAATAAATAAAAAATAAAAATAAAAAATAATTTAAAAAAAGAAATAAAGCTGGACATGGGCCAGGGGAGCAAGCCAGTAAGCAGCACTCCTCCATGTCCTGTGAATCAGTTCCTGCCTCCAGGTTCCTGCCCTGACTTCCTACCTTGGGCTCCCTGAGTGATGAACTGTGACACAGGAGATGTGAGCTGAATAAACCCTTTCCTCCCCAAGTTGGTATTGGTCAGAATGTATTGTCACAGTAATGGAAAAGGGAACTAGAACACTAGCCATTGGTTCTTTAGTAAAAGGGATATAGGCATTTGGTTCTTTAGTAAAAGGGATATATATAGGCATTTTATTAAAGGGTGGTGCAAGCCTTTCATGGAAGCACTGGGAAGGTGTAGACAGGAGGGAGACAAAAAAGATCCCTGTGAGACTGTAGGCAGCCTAGTCTACAGAATGACTCCAAGAGACCTGAAGGTATAGGGAGACCCTGTTTCAAAAAACAGTAACAGTTCCAAGTGTGATGGTGTGTGTCTTTAAGGCTGATGCAGGTGGATGGCTGTGAGTTCAAGGCCAGCTTGGTCTACATAGTGAGTTCTAGCTGGAGGTACAGAGAGACCCTGTCTCAAAAAGACCAAAACAACAACGACAACAAAACAGGCCAATTGTGATGGTGCATGCCTTTAATCCCAGCACTCAGGAGGCAGAGGCAGGCAGATCTCTGTGACTTCATGGCCAGCCTAGTCTAGAAAGTGAGTTCCAGGCCAGCTTGGGCTTACAGGGAGACCCTGTCTCAAAAATATGCCCCCAAAATGATAATAGTAGTAATAATAATTATTAAAGGTCCCATGTGTGAACCAGCAGTTAGACCCTGTGGTCACCATGGGAGTCTTTTTCCTCTCTACCTGGGGTTCAATGTGTCCAGCCCAAGGATCACTGGCCCTGCCAGGGCAAGCAAACAGGGCAAGAAGAGGGTGGTGGGGAGGGGAATAACAAAGGAAACAGAGCTCAGATATGACAGAGCATCCCAGACAAATCCATCCACCATCCTGCTTCACAATGCTTCCTGTTCGTCTCTACAAAAACTAAGGAACCACACAGGGATAATCTGAGGAAGGAAGGAAGCTGCTCATGTTACAACCACTGGAATAAAGCACAGCTAGGCTTGTACTTATAGTTCTTGTTCTCTTTTAAAAACAGAGTTGCACAAGATGCCTCA
>VZQC01004674.1:705084-772405 GCA_009823505.1 Rhizomys pruinosus | reverse complement strand
TTTTTTTTTGGTCTTTTCGAGACAGGGTCTCCCTGTAGCCCCAGCTGTCCTGGAACTAGCTCTGTACACCAGGCAGGCCTTGAACTCACAAAGATCCGCCTGCCTCTACCTCCCAAGTGCTAGGATTAAAGGCGTGCGCCATCACACCCGGCTTGGTTTCTTAGCCTTCTTCTAGATGTGGTTCCTTATCAAACCCTGTATGAGAACTCCCCATCCTCCTCCCCTGATCCAAGGAAAGAGCACAGCACCCAAGGGGTGTGAATCAAGGAAGCCAGAACCCCCTTTCTGGGCCTACCTATATATCCTGGACCTTCCCCAACCCTAATGCTCAACCTCCATTCCCAAAGTTAGGCTTCTGCCCCTCTGTGATCAGCATCTATTGAAGGTCGGATTCCATTTCTACTTCTTTATCTCATCACTTTTGCATCCCGAAGACTAACGTTCACCATGTTTTTAATCCAATCAGTGCAGCTTACCCAAACCACCAGTATCACACTCTACTTCTACCATCATGAAGATTGTAGCTTGTTCTTCCAAATATTTATTTTCAATGTGCTTAATTTTCACCAAATTATCAAAAATAATTTGAATAATTCTCCCAGCCCCCCCCCCACAGTTTACTGTTTTCCTTTCCAGTGGCATTTTGTAACAGCTGTGCTTTCCTCTAACCAGATTAGAACACTGATTTTAAATTCTAATTTCTAATGTTCTGTTTCTGAATCTCTGGGATCTCACTTTGTGTAGTCCATGCTGTGCTGATGTGCTGCCAGACATAGGTCACCAGATGATTTCAAAGCATAAGTGGTTTCACCATGGGGTCTCATAGAGACTTATTTAATCTTTGGCAGGGCCAAGGCCCTTCTAAACTTGCTGGAAACTTCCCCCAGTCCTAGAACGAAGGATCTTCCCACTGAGGCTCTGGGTCTCAGGCACCAGGATGGTGTTTTTCCTAGGAGCTGTCTCTCTGCCTGCCACTGGACCTTGTTTCTAAACCACTAGAATCCTTGTCATTCGCTGAGACCATAGATCTGGATTGGATTGCTACCAATACTTAAATTACCATACACATACAGAGATTTATGATGGAAACACGATTGGGGAAAAAAGTATGATTTATCAAAACAACATTTTATTTTTTTCTCCATTTTTTCTCATTCACTATAAGAACAAGCTACAAACAGAAGAAGTTATAATTCGAAAACCTAAAGTATCTCAGCATACATGCTATTTTATATGGGATTATTTATTTAATTTATTTATTTTTTGGTCTTTTTGAGACAGGGTCTCCCTGCAGCTTCAGCTGGCCTGGAGCTCACTCTGTAGACCAGGCTGGCCTTGAACTCACAGAGATCCACCTGCCTCTGCCTCCCAAGTACTAGGATTAAAGACGTGTGCATTTTATTTATTTTTGAGATGTTTTTGCTATTTAGGACTGCCCAGCTGTGATTTCAGGATTGTCCTGCCTCTGTCTTCTGAGTGTTGGGATTACAGGAGTTAGTCACCCTTTTGAGCTTGAAATTTATTTTTGAACTCATACAAAAAAATATATAAAAATTGAGCCGGGCATGGTGCTGCACGCCTTTAATCCTAACACTTGGGAGGCAGAGGCAGGTGGATCTTTGTGAGTTCAAGGCCAGCCTAGTCTACAGAGTGAGTTCCAGGACAGCTGGGGCAACAGGGAGACCCTGTCTTGAAAAGAAAAAAAAAATATATATATATATAAAAATTGTACATGTCAGGGCTGGAGAAATGGCCTAGCGGTTAATAGCACTGACCGCTCTTACAGAGGACCCAGGTTCGATCCCCAGCACCCACATGGCGGCCGAGAACCATCTGAAACTCCAATTCCAGGAGAACTCCAGTTCCAGGGGAATCCGACACCCTCTTCTGACCTCCGCGGCATTGCACGACACGGGTGCACAGACTTGCATGCAGACAGTACATNTAAAGGCTTTACCACATTGTTTACAATCATAGGGTTTTTCTCCAGTATGAATTCTTTCATGAATTTGAAGTAGAGTATTAGATGTAAAGGCTTTATCGCACTGTTTACATTCATAGGATTTTTCTCCAGTATGCATTTTTTCATGTTTTTTAAGATATCTATTACATGTAAATGCTTTACCACACTGTTTACATTCATAGGGCTTTTCTCCAATATGAATTCTTTCATGAGCATGAAGAAGACTGTTAGATCTAAAGGCTTTACCACATTGTTTACAATCATAGGGTTTTTCTCCAGTATGAATTCTTTCATGAATTTGAAGTAGAGTATTAGATCTAAGGGCTTTATTGCACTGTTTACATTCATAAAGGTTTTCTCCAGTATGCATTTTTTCATGTCTTTTAAGATGCATATGCCATCTAAATGCATTAGCACACTGTTTACATTCATAGGGTTTTTCTCCAGTATGAATTCTTTCATGACCTCGAAGAAGAGCATTATATCTAAATACTTTACCACAGCGCTTACATTCATAGGGTTTTTCTCCAGTATGAATTCTTTCATGACCTCGAAGAAGAGCATTAGATCTAAATACTTTACCACAGCGCTTACATTCATAGGGTTTTTCTCCACTATGAATTCTTTCATGACTTCGAAGATGACTATTAGCTCTAAAGGCTTTACCACATTGTTTACAATCATAGGGTTTTTCTCCAGTATGAATTCTTTCATGAATTTGAAGTAGAGTATTAGATGTAAAGGCTTTATCGCACTGTTTACATTCATAGGATTTTTCTCCAGTATGAATTTTTTCATGTTTTTTAAGATATCTATTACATGTAAATGCTTTACCACAGTGCTTACATTCATAGGGTTTTTCTCCAGTATGAATTCTTTCATGATTTTGAAGAGTATTAGATCTAAATGCTTTACCACAGTGCTTACATTCATATGGTTTTTCTCCAGTATGAATTCTTTCATGACTTTTAAGATAACTATTGCATATAAATGCTTTACCACACTGTTTACATTCATAGGCCTTTTCTCCAGTATGAAGTCTTTCATGACTTTGAAGAAGACTATTAGATCTAAAGGCTTTACCACACTCCTTACATTCATAGGGTTTTTCTCCAGTATGATATCTTTCATGAATTTGAAGAAGACGATTAACTCTAAATGCTTTACCACACTGTTTACATTCATAGGGTTTTTCTCCAGTATGCAATGTTTCATGTCTTTTAAGAAATCTATTACATGTAAATGCTTTACCACACTTTTTACATTCATAGGGTTTTTCTCCAGTATGACCTCTTTCATGAATTTGAAGAAGACGATTATCTCTAAATGCTTTACCGCACTGTTTACATTCATACGGTTTTCCTCCAGTATGCAATTTTTCATGTTTTTTAAGATATCTATTACATGTAAATCCTTTGCCACACTGTTTACATTCATGAGGTTTTTCTCCAATATGAATTCTTTCATGAACTTGAAGAAGACTGTTAGATCTAAAGGCTTTACTGCAATGTTTACATTCATAGGGTTTTTCTCCAGAATGCACTTTTTCATGTGTTTTAAGATATCTAATACATGTAAATGCTTTACCACACTGTTTACATTCATGAGGTTTTTCTGCAATATGAATTCTTTCATGCCTTTGAAGAAGACTATTAGATCTAAAGGCTTTACCACACTGTTTACATTCATATGGTTTTCCTCCAGTATGAATTCTTTCATGCCTTTGAAGAAGACTATTAGATCTAAAGGCTTTACCACACTGTTTACATTCATATGGTTTTCCTCCAGTATGAATTCTTTCATGCCTTTGAAGAACACTATTAGATCTAAAGCCTTTACCACACTGTTTACATTCATAGGGTTTTTCTCCAGTATGAATTCTTTCATGAGCTAGAAGAAGACTATTACATCTAAAGGCTTTACCACACTGTTTACATTCATATGGTTTTGCTGCAGTATGAATTCTTTCATGCCTTTGAAGAAGACTATTAGATCTAAAGGCTTTACCACACTGTTTACATTCATAGGGTTTTTCTCCAGTATGAATTCTTTCATGAGCTTGAAGAAGACTATTACATCTAAAGGCTTTACCACACTGTTTACATTCATAGGGTTTTTCTCCAGTATGAATTCTTTCATGAGCTTGAAGAAGACTATTACATCTAAAGGCTTTACCACACTGTTTACATTCATAGGGTTTTTCTCCAGTATGAATTCTTTCATGAGCTTGAAGAAGACTATTACATCTAAAGGCTTTACCACACTGTTTACATTCATAGGGTTTTTCTCCAGTATGAATTCTTTCATGAGCTTGAAGAAGACTATTACATCTAAAGGCTTTACCACACTGTTTACATTCATAGGGTTTTTCTCCAGTATGAATTCTTTCATGAGCTTGAAGAAGACTATTACATCTAAAGGCTTTACCACACTGTTTACATTCATAGGGTTTTTCTCCAGTATGAATTCTTTCATGAGCTTGAAGAAGACTATTACATCTAAAGGCTTTACCACACTGTTTACATTCATAGGGTTTTTCTCCAGTATGAATTCTTTCATGAGCTTGAAGAAGACTATTACATCTAAAGGCTTTACCACACTGTTTACATTCATAGGGTTTTTCTCCAGTATGAATTCTTTCATGAGCTTGAAGAAGACTATTACATCTAAAGGCTTTACCACACTGTTTACATTCATAGGGTTTTTCTCCAGTATGAATTCTTTCATGAGCTTGAAGAAGACTATTACATCTAAAGGCTTTACCACACTGTTTACATTCATAGGGTTTTTCTCCAGTATGAATTCTTTCATGAGCTTGAAGAAGACTATTACATCTAAAGGCTTTACCACACTGTTTACATTCATAGGGTTTTTCTCCAGTATGAATTCTTTCATGAGCTTGAAGAAGACTATTACATCTAAAGGCTTTACCACACTGTTTACATTCATAGGGTTTTTCTCCAGTATGAATTCTTTCATGAGCTTGAAGAAGACTATTACATCTAAAGGCTTTACCACACTGTTTACATTCATAGGGTTTTTCTCCAGTATGAATTCTTTCATGAGCTTGAAGAAGACTATTACATCTAAAGGCTTTACCACACTGTTTACATTCATAGGGTTTTTCTCCAGTATGAATTCTTTCATGAGCTTGAAGAAGACTATTACATCTAAAGGCTTTACCACACTGTTTACATTCATAGGGTTTTTCTCCAGTATGAATTCTTTCATGAGCTTGAAGAAGACTATTACATCTAAAGGCTTTACCACACTGTTTACATTCATAGGGTTTTTCTCCAGTATGAATTCTTTCATGAGCTTGAAGAAGACTATTACATCTAAAGGCTTTACCACACTGTTTACATTCATAGGGTTTTTCTCCAGTATGAATTCTTTCATGAGCTTGAAGAAGACTATTACATCTAAAGGCTTTACCACACTGTTTACATTCATAGGGTTTTTCTCCAGTATGAATTCTTTCATGAGCTTGAAGAAGACTATTACATCTAAAGGCTTTACCACACTGTTTACATTCATAGGGTTTTTCTCCAGTATGAATTCTTTCATGAGCTTGAAGAAGACTATTACATCTAAAGGCTTTACCACACTGTTTACATTCATAGGGTTTTTCTCCAGTATGAATTCTTTCATGAGCTTGAAGAAGACTATTACATCTAAAGGCTTTACCACACTGTTTACATTCATAGGGTTTTTCTCCAGTATGAATTCTTTCATGAGCTTGAAGAAGACTATTACATCTAAAGGCTTTACCACACTGTTTACATTCATAGGGTTTTTCTCCAGTATGAATTCTTTCATGAGCTTGAAGAAGACTATTACATCTAAAGGCTTTACCACACTGTTTACATTCATAGGGTTTTTCTCCAGTATGAATTCTTTCATGAGCTTGAAGAAGACTATTACATCTAAAGGCTTTACCACACTGTTTACATTCATAGGGTTTTTCTCCAGTATGAATTCTTTCATGAGCTTGAAGAAGACTATTACATCTAAAGGCTTTACCACACTGTTTACATTCATAGGGTTTTTCTCCAGTATGAATTCTTTCATGAGCTTGAAGAAGACTATTACATCTAAAGGCTTTACCACACTGTTTACATTCATAGGGTTTTTCTCCAGTATGAATTCTTTCATGAGCTTGAAGAAGACTATTACATCTAAAGGCTTTACCACACTGTTTACATTCATAGGGTTTTTCTCCAGTATGAATTCTTTCATGAGCTTGAAGAAGACTATTACATCTAAAGGCTTTACCACACTGTTTACATTCATAGGGTTTTTCTCCAGTATGAATTCTTTCATGAGCTTGAAGAAGACTATTACATCTAAAGGCTTTACCACACTGTTTACATTCATAGGGTTTTTCTCCAGTATGAATTCTTTCATGAGCTTGAAGAAGACTATTACATCTAAAGGCTTTACCACACTGTTTACATTCATAGGGTTTTTCTCCAGTATGAATTCTTTCATGAGCTTGAAGAAGACTATTACATCTAAAGGCTTTACCACACTGTTTACATTCATAGGGTTTTTCTCCAGTATGAATTCTTTCATGAGCTTGAAGAAGACTATTACATCTAAAGGCTTTACCACACTGTTTACATTCATAGGGTTTTTCTCCAGTATGAATTCTTTCATGAGCTTGAAGAAGACTATTACATCTAAAGGCTTTACCACACTGTTTACATTCATAGGGTTTTTCTCCAGTATGAATTCTTTCATGAGCTTGAAGAAGACTATTACATCTAAAGGCTTTACCACACTGTTTACATTCATAGGGTTTTTCTCCAGTATGAATTCTTTCATGAGCTTGAAGAAGACTATTACATCTAAAGGCTTTACCACACTGTTTACATTCATAGGGTTTTTCTCCAGTATGAATTCTTTCATGAGCTTGAAGAAGACTATTACATCTAAAGGCTTTACCACACTGTTTACATTCATAGGGTTTTTCTCCAGTATGAATTCTTTCATGAGCTTGAAGAAGACTATTACATCTAAAGGCTTTACCACACTGTTTACATTCATAGGGTTTTTCTCCAGTATGAATTCTTTCATGAGCTTGAAGAAGACTATTACATCTAAAGGCTTTACCACACTGTTTACATTCATAGGGTTTTTCTCCAGTATGAATTCTTTCATGAGCTTGAAGAAGACTATTACATCTAAAGGCTTTACCACACTGTTTACATTCATAGGGTTTTTCTCCAGTATGAATTCTTTCATGAGCTTGAAGAAGACTATTACATCTAAAGGCTTTACCACACTGTTTACATTCATAGGGTTTTTCTCCAGTATGAATTCTTTCATGAGCTTGAAGAAGACTATTACATCTAAAGGCTTTACCACACTGTTTACATTCATAGGGTTTTTCTCCAGTATGAATTCTTTCATGAGCTTGAAGAAGACTATTACATCTAAAGGCTTTACCACACTGTTTACATTCATAGGGTTTTTCTCCAGTATGAATTCTTTCATGAGCTTGAAGAAGACTATTACATCTAAAGGCTTTACCACACTGTTTACATTCATAGGGTTTTTCTCCAGTATGAATTCTTTCATGAGCTTGAAGAAGACTATTACATCTAAAGGCTTTACCACACTGTTTACATTCATAGGGTTTTTCTCCAGTATGAATTCTTTCATGAGCTTGAAGAAGACTATTACATCTAAAGGCTTTACCACACTGTTTACATTCATAGGGTTTTTCTCCAGTATGAATTCTTTCATGAGCTTGAAGAAGACTATTACATCTAAAGGCTTTACCACACTGTTTACATTCATAGGGTTTTTCTCCAGTATGAATTCTTTCATGAGCTTGAAGAAGACTATTACATCTAAAGGCTTTACCACACTGTTTACATTCATAGGGTTTTTCTCCAGTATGAATTCTTTCATGAGCTTGAAGAAGACTATTACATCTAAAGGCTTTACCACACTGTTTACATTCATAGGGTTTTTCTCCAGTATGAATTCTTTCATGAGCTTGAAGAAGACTATTACATCTAAAGGCTTTACCACACTGTTTACATTCATAGGGTTTTTCTCCAGTATGAATTCTTTCATGAGCTTGAAGAAGACTATTACATCTAAAGGCTTTACCACACTGTTTACATTCATAGGGTTTTTCTCCAGTATGAATTCTTTCATGAGCTTGAAGAAGACTATTACATCTAAAGGCTTTACCACACTGTTTACATTCATAGGGTTTTTCTCCAGTATGAATTCTTTCATGAGCTTGAAGAAGACTATTACATCTAAAGGCTTTACCACACTGTTTACATTCATAGGGTTTTTCTCCAGTATGAATTCTTTCATGAGCTTGAAGAAGACTATTACATCTAAAGGCTTTACCACACTGTTTACATTCATAGGGTTTTTCTCCAGTATGAATTCTTTCATGAGCTTGAAGAAGACTATTACATCTAAAGGCTTTACCACACTGTTTACATTCATAGGGTTTTTCTCCAGTATGAATTCTTTCATGAGCTTGAAGAAGACTATTACATCTAAAGGCTTTACCACACTGTTTACATTCATAGGGTTTTTCTCCAGTATGAATTCTTTCATGAGCTTGAAGAAGACTATTACATCTAAAGGCTTTACCACACTGTTTACATTCATAGGGTTTTTCTCCAGTATGAATTCTTTCATGAGCTTGAAGAAGACTATTACATCTAAAGGCTTTACCACACTGTTTACATTCATAGGGTTTTTCTCCAGTATGAATTCTTTCATGAGCTTGAAGAAGACTATTACATCTAAAGGCTTTACCACACTGTTTACATTCATAGGGTTTTTCTCCAGTATGAATTCTTTCATGAGCTTGAAGAAGACTATTACATCTAAAGGCTTTACCACACTGTTTACATTCATAGGGTTTTTCTCCAGTATGAATTCTTTCATGAGCTTGAAGAAGACTATTACATCTAAAGGCTTTACCACACTGTTTACATTCATAGGGTTTTTCTCCAGTATGAATTCTTTCATGAGCTTGAAGAAGACTATTACATCTAAAGGCTTTACCACACTGTTTACATTCATAGGGTTTTTCTCCAGTATGAATTCTTTCATGAGCTTGAAGAAGACTATTACATCTAAAGGCTTTACCACACTGTTTACATTCATAGGGTTTTTCTCCAGTATGAATTCTTTCATGAGCTTGAAGAAGACTATTACATCTAAAGGCTTTACCACACTGTTTACATTCATAGGGTTTTTCTCCAGTATGAATTCTTTCATGAGCTTGAAGAAGACTATTACATCTAAAGGCTTTACCACACTGTTTACATTCATAGGGTTTTTCTCCAGTATGAATTCTTTCATGAGCTTGAAGAAGACTATTACATCTAAAGGCTTTACCACACTGTTTACATTCATAGGGTTTTTCTCCAGTATGAATTCTTTCATGAGCTTGAAGAAGACTATTACATCTAAAGGCTTTACCACACTGTTTACATTCATAGGGTTTTTCTCCAGTATGAATTCTTTCATGAGCTTGAAGAAGACTATTACATCTAAAGGCTTTACCACACTGTTTACATTCATAGGGTTTTTCTCCAGTATGAATTCTTTCATGAGCTTGAAGAAGACTATTACATCTAAAGGCTTTACCACACTGTTTACATTCATAGGGTTTTTCTCCAGTATGAATTCTTTCATGAGCTTGAAGAAGACTATTACATCTAAAGGCTTTACCACACTGTTTACATTCATAGGGTTTTTCTCCAGTATGAATTCTTTCATGAGCTTGAAGAAGACTATTACATCTAAAGGCTTTACCACACTGTTTACATTCATAGGGTTTTTCTCCAGTATGAATTCTTTCATGAGCTTGAAGAAGACTATTACATCTAAAGGCTTTACCACACTGTTTACATTCATAGGGTTTTTCTCCAGTATGAATTCTTTCATGAGCTTGAAGAAGACTATTACATCTAAAGGCTTTACCACACTGTTTACATTCATAGGGTTTTTCTCCAGTATGAATTCTTTCATGAGCTTGAAGAAGACTATTACATCTAAAGGCTTTACCACACTGTTTACATTCATAGGGTTTTTCTCCAGTATGAATTCTTTCATGAGCTTGAAGAAGACTATTACATCTAAAGGCTTTACCACACTGTTTACATTCATAGGGTTTTTCTCCAGTATGAATTCTTTCATGAGCTTGAAGAAGACTATTACATCTAAAGGCTTTACCACACTGTTTACATTCATAGGGTTTTTCTCCAGTATGAATTCTTTCATGAGCTTGAAGAAGACTATTACATCTAAAGGCTTTACCACACTGTTTACATTCATAGGGTTTTTCTCCAGTATGAATTCTTTCATGAGCTTGAAGAAGACTATTACATCTAAAGGCTTTACCACACTGTTTACATTCATAGGGTTTTTCTCCAGTATGAATTCTTTCATGAGCTTGAAGAAGACTATTACATCTAAAGGCTTTACCACACTGTTTACATTCATAGGGTTTTTCTCCAGTATGAATTCTTTCATGAGCTTGAAGAAGACTATTACATCTAAAGGCTTTACCACACTGTTTACATTCATAGGGTTTTTCTCCAGTATGAATTCTTTCATGAGCTTGAAGAAGACTATTACATCTAAAGGCTTTACCACACTGTTTACATTCATAGGGTTTTTCTCCAGTATGAATTCTTTCATGAGCTTGAAGAAGACTATTACATCTAAAGGCTTTACCACACTGTTTACATTCATAGGGTTTTTCTCCAGTATGAATTCTTTCATGAGCTTGAAGAAGACTATTACATCTAAAGGCTTTACCACACTGTTTACATTCATAGGGTTTTTCTCCAGTATGAATTCTTTCATGAGCTTGAAGAAGACTATTACATCTAAAGGCTTTACCACACTGTTTACATTCATAGGGTTTTTCTCCAGTATGAATTCTTTCATGAGCTTGAAGAAGACTATTACATCTAAAGGCTTTACCACACTGTTTACATTCATAGGGTTTTTCTCCAGTATGAATTCTTTCATGAGCTTGAAGAAGACTATTACATCTAAAGGCTTTACCACACTGTTTACATTCATAGGGTTTTTCTCCAGTATGAATTCTTTCATGAGCTTGAAGAAGACTATTACATCTAAAGGCTTTACCACACTGTTTACATTCATAGGGTTTTTCTCCAGTATGAATTCTTTCATGAGCTTGAAGAAGACTATTACATCTAAAGGCTTTACCACACTGTTTACATTCATAGGGTTTTTCTCCAGTATGAATTCTTTCATGAGCTTGAAGAAGACTATTACATCTAAAGGCTTTACCACACTGTTTACATTCATAGGGTTTTTCTCCAGTATGAATTCTTTCATGAGCTTGAAGAAGACTATTACATCTAAAGGCTTTACCACACTGTTTACATTCATAGGGTTTTTCTCCAGTATGAATTCTTTCATGAGCTTGAAGAAGACTATTACATCTAAAGGCTTTACCACACTGTTTACATTCATAGGGTTTTTCTCCAGTATGAATTCTTTCATGACCTTGAAGAAGACTATTACATCTAAAGGCTTTACCACACTGTTTACATTCATAGGGTTTTTCTCCAGTATGAATTCTTTCATGAGCTTGAAGAAGACTATTACATCTAAAGGCTTTACCACACTGTTTACATTCATAGGGTTTTTCTCCAGTATGAATTCTTTCATGAGCTTGAAGAAGACTATTACATGTAAAGGCTTTACCACACTGTTTACATTCATATGGCTTTTCTCCAGTATGAATTCTTTCATGACTTTGAACAAGAATATTAGATCTAAAGGTTTTACCACACTGTTTACATTCATAGGATTTTTCTCCACTATGAATACTACCATGTACTTTTAGTGTACTAGAGAGTATAAAGGCTTTTCCACACTCTTTACGTTCATATGGATTTTCTTCAGTATGAACTTTTTCATATAGGTTAGGAGAATCTTCTGCAAACGTCTTACCACATCGTTTACCATCACAGGGGATCTCCCTAGTATGATTTTTTTCTTGTACTTTAAGTTGACTATTATTACACTCATATGGATTTTCAGGATGATGAATTCTTTCATGTCTTTGAAGAGAATTGGAAGAACTCAGATCTTTCATACATGTATTACACAGATAATGCTTTCTCATGGCTTGAGTTCCTCCTGATGCTTGAAGTGAACTGCCATAGGCTGAGGCCTTTCTATAGTCTTTGTATCTTCTGAGAGCATCACTAGAAATTTCCATGATCAAATTGACATTTGGTATCCAAGTACAAGTTTCTCCATCCTGAAAATCTTCTTTATGCTCACAGAGTGTATCAATCATGAAACTTCTATAAAAATGACAGTACATTAGTAAAAGTTGATGTACTAGTATTTACTACCAAGTGTACAGCACATACTGTTCTGACAATTTGGTAAAGAATATGTTTTCTGGGGCTGGAGAGATGGCTTAGCAGTTAAGACCCCTGACTGCTCTTGTGGAGGACCCAGGTTCAATCCCCAGCACCCACATGGCGGCTGAGAACCGACTTTAACTCCAGTTCCAGGGAAATCTGACACCCTCTTCTGACCCCTGAGGCATTTGCATGACATGGGTGCACAAACCTATATGCAGACATAAAAAATAAAAATTAAATTAAAAAAAAAGTGCCATGACACCCAAAAAAGTAGAATTTTTTTTAAAAAAAGAACATGTTTTCTGCCAGATGTGAATGACTGGAAACTAAATAGGTTGATAATTCTACAATATGATTCCCACATGGCTATCAAAAAAGGTAACATTTGATATTTTGATGTACTAGTACAGTTTGCATGTGAAATGCCCTGCAAACACTAGGATTCTTAAATTGAGGTACATTTTATATTTCTTAATGATAGAAAAAGTTGTGCTTATTGTTTATTTACTCACAAATGCTCAAGTAAAAATACCTTAAATGATAGGCAGGAGAAATGTTCAGGTGTTAAGGTGTTAAGCACAGTTGCCAGTTTTCAAAGGACCAGACTTTGGTTGCGAGCTCACAAGACAGGTAGCTCATAAGCTCTTCTAATTCTACTTCTATAAGCTGAGCAACTTCTTCTGACAGCATGGTACATATTTGTTTGTGAACACACACACACACACACATGCACAAAGACACATATAAATCTTTAAACAAATATAAATATTCTTAAAATTCTTTCAAACAAATGTTTGTTCTATTGGTATCAAATTACCTTAGATTTTTTCCAGAACTTTTATAATGGTCTTTAATCTTCTCATCTTCACAACTATTTCCTGAAATGTAGTCAAAGAAAATTCTGATGAATTTTAGGGAAAACTTAAGTTTCTTGCTTTAGCTAATATGAACCATGCCTGAGTTACGCATCACATTCTTTCCTTTCAATATTCCAAATCACAGAAGAGCATCAACTGTAAGGAACACTTGTTTCTTAGTATAGTAAGGTAAGATGACATGCTTACCTATAAAAGTGAAGTTCCTGCAGGTTTCCAGCATCACATCTCTGTAGAGTTTCTTCTGAGAAGGATCCAGCAAAGCCCATTCTTCTTGGGTGAAGGTCAGGGCAACATCCTCAAGTGTCACAGATTCCTAAACATTCCATAGACTCCACTGGTAATACATTCATATAATTTTGTGCTATGCACAGATTCTGTTCCACAACACAGAAGTTCTTTTTTGGGGGGGGTCTTTTTGAGACAGGGTCTCCCTGTAGCCCCAGCTGTCCTGGAATTCACTCTGTAGACCAGGCTGGCCTTGAACTCACAAAGATCTGCCTGCCTCTACCTCCCAAGTGCTAGGATTAAAGGTGTGCACCACCACGCCTGGCTACACAGAAGTTCTAATGCAAGCTAAGGGTGGTTCTGAAAGGAAACAACACTAGAGGGACACTCCTCTCACTACCGGGCACAAGGTGGAAAGTGTGCTGCTGCTCTGCCCCAATTGTTTATCTACAAGACATATTTACTCCCTGTCTTAAGAAAGCCTGTTCAAAAAATAATTAAAAAATAAAAAAATAAAAAATAAAGCCTGATCAAGTAATATACAGAGCAGAGGTAAATTAACATGAAAGAACCTTCTTGTCCTTAGAAATGTCTGACACATAATGTTTAAGTTTTGATAATGTGAGGAAATTTAACACATGGCACAGATTACATGACCATAAATGATAAAATCACCTAGCATAAATGATTTATACAAACTCTATTATACATTATGAACGGATCTCATCCTGAAAGTCCATCAATCTAGGAAAAACTCACAGAGACAACTAGAGGATCAGTCTATATCACCTCAAATAATAAGAGACATTGGTGTAATGAGGTTCCCTGCTGGGCACAAATTCACACATGGTGTCACAACTTTTTTTTTGTCTTTAATTTTTATTTTTTACATTTATGAGTGTATACTTTCTGCATGTGTGTTGCTACACCTGTGTTGTGCAATGCTGTGGAGGTCAAAAGAGGGGGTCAGATTCACCTGGAACTGGAGTTAAAGACGGTTCTTAGCTGCCATGTGGGTGCTGGGAATCGAACCCAGGTCCTCTGCAAGAGCAGTCGGTGCTCTTAACTGTGAGCAATCGTTCCAGCCCAGTCACAACTTCTTAAGTGGGGAAATGACCACATTCTATGTGCTTCCCAAAGAAATAGTGTATATGCTGCTGTAAGCAGTTTACTCAAGCACAATTTTACTATTTTTACTTTGCATGCACGTAAGTGGAATGCACTCAAGAGACAGAAGAGGAATTCCCTGGACCTAGAGTTACTGATGATTCTTAGCTGCCATACAGGGAGGTGCTGGGAGGAGAACCAGGGTGCTCTGCAAGAGCAATCATTACTCTTTATCACTGAGCCATCTCTCCAGTCACTGAAGAACAATTTTAGTCAAGGACACACAGTAAATATTTGAATATCATAAAACAATACATTGTTTTTTAAGTAACGTCCAATGAAAATAAGGTAAGTATAAAGAGGGAATGTGCTTCAGAAAGAACTCAGTGTAGTCAGTTTTGTTGGCATGTGTGTATAGTCACAGCAGTGTCAGAGAATGAGACAAAAGTTCACATGAGCTCGAGAAGTCCAAGTTGGCCTATGTTATTGTGCTGGATAGCTTTAGTGTCAACTTGATACACCTGGGTTGAGGGAGCCTCACTTGGGGAATTGGCTCCATTGGATTGGCCTGTGGCCACATCTGTGGAGTATTGTCTTGATGGTTGAGCAGTGTGGGAGGGCCCAGCCCACAATGAGTAGTGCCACCCTGGGCAGGTTGTTGTGTACCATATAAGAAGGCAGGCTGGGCATGAGCCAGGGGAGCAAGCCAGTGAACAGCACTCCTCCATGGCCTGAGCTTCAGCTCCTGCCTCCAGGTTCCTCCCCTGAGTTCCTGCCTTGGGCTCCCTGAGTGATGAACTGTGACCCAGGAGATGTAAGCAGAATAAACCCTTTCTTCCCCAAGTTGATGTCGGTCAGAGTGTTTTGTCACAGCAATGGAAGATAAACTAGGACAGGTATTTTGTCACAAAAAGAGCTGAATAAGACACTGGTGAACCACCTTCTCAGGTGCCCCGAGTGTTCAGCTGTTTGGGGTTCCTTGGACCCAGCCCTTTTTGTTTTTTAAGCTGTTTAGGACACTTAAGATCAGCTCTCACAAAATTTTAATTAAACAATGCATTGTTATACAATTCCATATCTTCCTATTTATGGGAATGACTTTATTCTTTCTCTATCTAATTTCTCTTATCTAAGTAAGACTTCTGGTACCATGGTGAAAAGTAGCTGTAAGAGTGAAAATGATGTTCTTGTTTCTAATCTTAAAAGTCTTAAAGGAATGAAAAATGGTTTCCTTGTCTTAAACTATTGAGTATATTATCTGTTGCTTTGTCATACACAGTTTTTTGTGTTTATATGTTTTTCCATACATATTTAATAATTTTATTTATATTTTTTGTTTTATTTGTGAGTGTTTTTCCTGTATGTAAGTGCACCAAGTGTGTGCATTATTTGTAGAGGCCAGAAGAAGGTGTTAGATCTCCTGGAACCCAAGTTACCTATAGTTGTTAGCTGCTCTGTGTGTACTGAGAATGAAAGCCTGGTCCTCTGCAACAGCAGCAAGCCTTCTTAACCACTGTGCCAGCTCTCCAGGTCCTCTTTCCATACATATTTAGTTGAGACTTTTTACTGTGAAAGGAATCCAGTTTGCATGCACCCTCCTCCCCCCCTGCATGTATTGAGATCATGATTTTGTTTGCCATTCTTTTGGTATGGTATATCATGTTGATTGATTTAACTACACTGAACCAATCTTGCTTTCCTTTTGGTTACAGCATCTGCTTCTTTTAATGGGCTATTGGATTTGGTATCCTACTCAAAATTTTTCCTACATAATTTATTGTTTATTAATAAATAAAACATAAGCTATTATTTTTAGAGGTATTTTTTAAATTTATTTATTTATTTTTTTGTATGTGTATGAATGTACTGTCTGCATGTAGGTTTGTGCACCCGTGTCGTGCAATGCTGCGGAGGTCAGAAGAGGGTCTTGGATTCCCCTGNCTCAACCCAGGTGTGTCAAGTTCACACTAAAACTATCCAGCACAATGCTGGTTAGCTGGGGCTGAAAAATCAGCTGTAAGTAACAAGAGACCAGCATCACTGTGGTGAAATCTTCTGGGAAAAATTTCTTCAGGGTCAGCACACAGAAGCTATGTTCCAGAAGGGGCCGGAGCCTCCATGTCAAGCCAGAAGAAGGACTTGGTAATGTGTGAGAGTCTCCTATATGGTTCCAGTGTTGAAAGCATTAAGGGGTTACAGAGAGCAGCTGAGGCCTGGCACTATGAGAGGCCTGGAAATGCCACTGGTCAGAGTGTGGCCTTGGTTGCAGTGAAGACCTCAGGATTCCAGGGGTCAGGAAGAGAAGCTGAGGTTTTGCATCAGGAGAAGTCAGAAGCAACCTCAGTTTAAGTGGTGACCCCAGCTTTTTGGAGATGCCGGGACCGTGGGAAGAGCAGCACCACTAAGAGCAGCAGCAGGTGTGGAATGGAGTCAGCCTGGGCCTGTGAGATGACCTGTATGTGCCACAGATGGCAGATTCAGAGAAGGGGAGCTGCCAAAACCCTTTGGAGCTCAGAAGATTGTGGGTGAGTCCCAGGTGTCCAGCCTTAAGCTAATTGCTGGACTTAGGTTTTGAGTGTGCCTGATTCTTCCCTTTAAAATAAGACAGTACTTGTTTTGGATTTTACAGCAGCCCACAGTTAAGAGATTTTTAATAGACTGTGAAGTTTTAAGTATTTGAACATTTTAAGGAATGTGGGGTTTTTAAGGTTGTACTGTCTTAGGTTGTGATTAATGTTAACATCATACTTTGGGGATAAGAACTGGAAAGGTGGTGGTTTAATGGAGGTGTGTTTTGTGTGTCAAGAGAGCCTTAACTGGGGAATTGGCTCCATTGGATTGGCCTGTGGCCACAGCTGTGGAGTATTGTCTTGATTGTCGAGCACTGTGGGTAGGCTCAGCTCACAATGAGTGGGGCAAACCTGAACAAGTTGTTGTGTATCGTATAAGAAGGCAGGCTGGCTGGGGCTGGAGAGATAGCCTAGCGGTTAAGAGTGCCGACCGCTCTTACAGAGGACCGGGTTCGATCCCCAGCACCCACATGGCGGCCAAAAGCCATCTGAAACTCCAATTCTGGGAGAATTCCACTTCCGGGGGAATCCGACACCCTTTTCTGACCTCCACAGCATTGTACAACATGGGTGCACAGACTTGCATGCAGGCAGTACATTGATACACATACAGAAATAAATAAATGTCGGGCGTGGTGGTGCACGCCTTTAATCCTAGCACTTGGGGGGCAGAGGCACGCAGATCTCTGTGAGTTCAAGGCCAGCCTGGTCTACAGAGTGAGTTTCAGGATAGTCAGAACTGGCAGGAAGACCCTGTCTCAAAAAGACCAAAAAAATTTTTTTAATTATATCATTTTTATTTTATGTGTATGAGTATATTGCCTACATGTGTCTAAGTGCACCAATGTCATGCAATGCCCTTGGGAGGTAAGAAGATGGCATTGTATTCCCTGGAACTGGAGTTCTAGATGGTGGTTAGCCACCATGTGGGTGGTGGGAATCAAACCCAGGTCCTCTGTAAGAGCAACAGATGATCTTAACTGCTGAGCCATCTCTCCAGCCCAATAGTTAAAATATTTTACAGGGTGTTTTTCCATACTCTTTCTGCAAGAAGAAAGTAACAGATTTCTAGTGGTGGTCAGTCAGCATTCCCCTATGGGAAGTCCTAGCAATAACTGAGACATACCTTGTAGGGTTTGTTGTTGTTTTGCTTTGTACGTTGTCTGACTAGCCCAAGACTAGAACTCAGTATGTAGTTAGGCAAGCTTCCAACTCTAGGTGAACCTCCTATCTCAGCCTCCTGAATGCCACCATACCCAGTTCACTCTGTGCTTTTAGATGTTCTTGTTCATAGCCACTATTCTCATTTAGAATAGGTTTCTCTATCTTCTATGGATTTGTTTCTTAACAGATTCAGCAGTCCATTTCTGAAGCCTGTGTCAGAGAAGCAGGCCCCAGGATACAAGGATGTGGTGAAAAGGTCAGTGGGAAAGGGTTCAAGAAAGTTTGGGTGCTTTTTAATTTAATTTTCATTATATATATTTTTTTAATTTTATTTATTTCTTTTATGTGTATGAATGTACTGTCTGCATGCAGGTCTGTGCACCCATGTCATGCAATGCCTCAGAGATCAGAAGAGGGCATCAGATTCTCCTGGAACTTGAGTCAAAGACGGTTCTTGGCTGCCATGTGGGTGCTGGGAATCGAACCTAGGTCCTCTGCAAGAGCAGTCAGCACTCAACCACTAGGCCATCTCTCCACACAGCCAAGGGTGGCCTTAAACTGGCTAGATAACTGAGAATGACCTTGAACTTCTGATCCTCCTGACTCCACTTCCTAAGTGCTAGGATCATAGCTCTGAGGCCTCAGAGCTATGATCCTAGCACTTAGGAATATGAACAAATATTTGTTGGTATATTATCTTGTTTGCTTTTTTTTTTTTTTTTTNCAATTGGGTACTGAAGGGAAAACTGACTAGGATCAATCAGCAAGTGTTTAGTAACTGTCAAAGTCAAAGAACAACATAGTGACATATTCCCTAACACACTTCAGGGCCTTCTAAATAAGGTAAAGACAAAAGGCCAAAATTAATTTACACACAAAAAAAATTAAGTCATGCTAGGCATGTTGGCACACGCCTTTAGTCCTAGCACTCCAGAGGCAGGGATAGGCAGATCTTTGTGAGTTCCAGGCCAGCCTGGTCTGCAGAGTGAGTTCCAGGACAACTGGGACTACAAGGAGACCCTGTCTCGAAAAGAACAAAAAAAAAAAAAAAGTGAGAATACAGGGAGCTCACTAAGTGGGTAAAGGGCTTGTAACATAAGCTTGATGACGTGAATTTGATGCCTATAACAAAAAAGAAAGTTCAAAAAAGGGAAAAGAAAAAGTTGTTTCCCTGACAACTGTGACATGCACACTCTCATATACATACAAAATATACTCAGCATAATAATTAAAATCTTAGAAAAAAACAGGCTATCGACATTGCAGCCTGACACTCAGTGAACCATGACATAGTACACTCATCTTCAAACTTGTACCTAATGATCGATGGAGTTCTACAACATAAGGACTCTTAACATAAGTTATGATCCTGGACTGCAGTTTTAGTAAAATGACATGAAGGTCAGCAGTAGGCCAGAAATGGACACTGATCTGAGAGACCCACACTTGGTCAGGCCTTCTCGGCCCCAGCAGACTTTTCCATAAGACAAATACAAAGCCAGTGCCTTTGTGGACGTCACCTCCAGATCGGTCCAGCTTATCATCAGACCCAATAGGGAGCTCCACACTGAACTGGGTTCTCTTATATGAGGCAGAAATACATTGTAATTAGGATGCCATGGCTTAGAGTGTTGAGACAAGTTCCCTTGACATAACAGGAAGAGCTGTCACAGGTGCAGCTGTCTTTTTCATTGCATACTTAGTTTCCCAACAGGCTGGAAGAGAATGTCAGATTCTCTAGAAGTGAGGTTACAAGCAGTTATAGCAACAGACATGGTTGCTGAAAGCTGAACTCTGGTTCTCTAGATGAGCAACAAGCACTCTGAATTGTTGAGCCATCTCTGCAGCCTCAGTTTACTTTTTAAGTTTTATAAACCTCTCTATTTCACTCATGAGAAAATATGAATTTAGAAGAAATACCTATGAACCTGTGCATCCATGCCTCCTCTGGCTCTCAAGGACAAGGTGTAATAGTTGTAACTGGATGATCACTTCTTCAGACCACCATAAAACAATACACTGATTCAATGCAATCCCAATTAAAATTCCAAAAAAAGCACAAAAATTTTTATAAATTTCTACAATTTAATTGGGAAGGACACCAACCTCTCCCAAAAGACCCCCAAATCCAGCATAACCCAAACAATCCTCAGCAATGAAGAACTGCTAGAGACATTATCATACCTAATGTCAAATAATACACAAATAATATAAACAGATGGTCCTAGCACAAATAATAAGAACAGATAGATGGTAGTAGCATAAAAACAGACACATTGATCAATGGAATACAAGTGAGGACCCACAAAGTTATAACAACGTAATTTTTGACAAAGACATCAGAAACACACACTGGAAAAAAGACATGTTAAATAAATTATGGTATTCAAAAGGATTGCTACACATAAAACAATGAATCTAGATACCTATCTCTCACCATACACAAACCTCACTCCAAATCCATCAGGGACTTCAACAGAAAACTTGATACCCTGAATCTTATGGAGCAGAAGGTAGAGAATGCACCTGAAGTAACTGGCACAAGAAAGGACTTGCTGAACAAGAATCTTATAGCACAGGCCTTAAATCCACAATTAACAAATGGGATATCATGAAACACAAAGGCTTGTGTATGGCAAAAGACAGTATCATTTGAGTGAAGAAGCATCCTGCAGAATGGGAAAAATAGATTTATCAGCTATATGTCTGACACAGGGTTCACATCTAGAATATATAAAGAATTGAAAAAAACTAAGCGTCAAAAAACCAAACATCCGAGTTAAAAATTGGGACAAAGAATTGAACAAATAGTTCCCAAAGATGAAAGAGAACTGGTTGAGAAATATTGAGAAATTGTTCAACACTGTTAACCAACAGAGAAATGCAATTAAAAGCACTTTGACATTTCATCTCACCCCAGTCAAGGGCTAAGATTCAAAACACAAAGGATGACAAATGCAGGCAAGGATGCGGGAAAGAGTAACACTTCTTCGGTGTTGGTGGACTGGAGAGATGGCTCAGTGATAAAGAGTGCTGAATGCTCTTGCAGAAGACCCAGGTACAATTCCCTGCACCCACATGGCAGCTAAGAACCATCTTTAAGCCGGGAGTGGTGGCACACACCTTTAATCCTAGCACTGGAGAGGCAGAGACAGAGGTAGGCAGATCTCTGTGAGTTCAAGGCCAGCCTTGTCTACAGAGTGAGTT
Organism: Rhizomys pruinosus; assembly: GCA_009823505.1. Taxonomy (NCBI): domain Eukaryota; kingdom Metazoa; phylum Chordata; class Mammalia; order Rodentia; family Spalacidae; genus Rhizomys; species Rhizomys pruinosus. The sequence goes on along the minus strand of VZQC01004674.1, from coordinate 750,882 downwards.
CCAGGCCAGCTGGGGCTATAGGGAGACCCTGACTCAAAATAATAAATAAGTAAATAAATAAATAAATTTAAAAAACAAACAAAAAAACCCACTTCTTCAGTGTTGGTGGGAGGGAAACCAGTGCAGCCATATGGATTAGAGTAGAACTTCCTCAAACACGTAAAAATCCATTACCCAAGGCCTCTGTATGCTACTATGAGATAACTGTTCAACCATGTACACTGCTGCTCTATTTACAAGGGCCAGGAAATGGGAACATTCTAGATGTCTGCCAACTGATGAAATGTCAATGAAAGTATGGAACATTTACAGATGGAGTGCTCCTGAGCTCTTTAGATAAAACAAAATATGAAATTCAGTTAAATGGATGGAACTGGAAACAATCATCCTGAGTACGGTAACCAAAACCAAGAAAGAGAAAAGCCCCATTTTCTCTCTAATAAGTAGATGCTAGCTTTGAATCCTTAGATATCAATGTCTCAACTGGAGAATCCATAGATTCCAGGAAACTGGTAAATGGCCATGGGAATGAAGAATAATAAAGGAAGTGTTAAAGTGGATGGGGAATGGGAGGGCAGAACAAAGGAGGTAGTAGGGTAGTGACAACTAACTGTGCTGGAGAGCTTTAGTGTCAACCTGGCACACCTCAATTGGGGAACTGCCTCCACTGGACTGGCCTGTGGGCAAGTGTGTGGAGTATTGTCTTGATTGCTGAGTTATGTGGGAGGGCCCAGCCCACTGTGGATGGTGCCATTCCAGGCGGGTTGTTATGTATACTATAGAAAAGCAGGCTGGGCCTGGGCCAGGGAAGCAAGCTAGTAAGAACTCCTCCATGGCCTGTGCTTCAACTCCTGCCTCCAGGTTCCTGTCCTGAGTTCCTACCTTGGGCTCCCTGAGTGCTGAATTGTGACCCAGGAGATGTGAGCTGAATAAACCCTTTCCTCCCCAAGTTGGTGTTGGTCAGAGAGTTTGGTCACAGCAACGGAAATGCAAACTAGAACAGGAATGGGTACCGAGAATGGGGTGCTGCTGTGACAGTCCTGACATTGGGGTTTGGGGGAGGACTGTGGAAGCTTTTGGAACTTTGGGCTGAAAAAGCCCCCCTCCCCCCCAAAAAAGATTTCAAATGGTCATGAGAAAATGAAATACCCTTGTCTGGACAACACTGCCGAGAGTCTGAACCCTTCTTTGCAAGGGTTTTTGTTCCCCCAGTTCTTTCCTATCTGAACTCACTCCTCTTTACAATGACTCCTTTTCTTCCTAGCTGTGGGCACATGCTGGAACTTCCCAGGTCCCCACTTCCCATGTGGAAATAACTCCTCTGTCTATCATCTAACTGAACCACAACAGCCCAGCATCCAATTTTCTGTTAATAATCAGAAAGCCCCTTATAAAATGTTACCTAAAAGTTCTGCTCACCTGACACTATTCCTGAGGTACAGTGGGCATCAGGTCATGTGGATGAACACATGTTGGCATCTTATGCTTAGCCTACCTCGTCAGCCAAGTTAGACATAGACGTATATCTAATCTCAGGGAACAAAAAAGTCAAGTGGCTTAATGATCAACTTCATCCTCTTGCTGTAGGACTCAAAACCCACTGAGCCTCTGTTGAATGTTAACAATGAAGCGATAATAGAGGAACAGCGGCCAGTCAAGAAAAGTAAAGCTGACATGATTCCCTTCAGGAATGAGATTTATAAGCACACAGGCCTTTGGGACTATGATGGAANGCCAGCCTGGTCTACAGAGTGAGTTCCAGGACAGCTGGGGCTACAGGGAGACCCTGTCTCGAAAACACCAAAAAAAAAAAATCAATAAAATATCTAAATTAAGAAAATAATGAGGAAAGTAACATATGTAATCACTCCAGGTCAACCCCTGACCTACAAAAACACGTGGACACCTTCACACATGCCTTCATTCAGATGAAAGCATACACATGCACAAACTTTCTCAATTCAATCAACTCAGAGAATCTCTGTGTGAACTATTGCACTGGGAAGAACAAACCATTCTCAGGAAGCTCCTCAAATTCCATCCCACTCCAACAAATGAGAGAGAACTAAGAGACCACACAGAGTTCAACTGGTCATGAGAAAATGAAACAGCCTTGGCTGGACAACAATACTGCCCAGAGTTTAAACCCTTCTTTGCAGGGTTTTGGTTCCCCCAGTTCTTTCTTAACTCACTCCTTTGTAGCAATGAATCATTTTCTTCCTAGATGTGGGTACATGCTGGAAATTCCCAAGTCCCTATTTCCCATGTGGAAATAACTGCTATCATCTAACTGAAGCTGCACATCCACCACAGCATTCATTAAACCCAGCATCCAAGTTACTATTAATAATCAGAAAGCCCCTTATAATTCTCCTCACCTGACTATTCCTGAGGAACAGTGGGCATCATATCATGTGGATGAACACAGATTGGCATCTTATGCTTATCCTACCTCATCAGCCAAGTTAGACATAGACATATAACTAATCTCAGGGTTCAACAAGTCAAGTGGCTTAATGATCAAGTTCATCCTCTTGCTATAGGACTCAAAACCCACTGAGTCTCTGTTGAATGTTAACAATGAAGAGATAATAGAGGAACAGTGGTCAGTCAAGAAAAGTAAAGCTGACATGATTCCCTTCAGGAATGAGATTTATAAGCAAATAGGCCTTTGGGACTATGATGGGACCTAGAGGTGGGAAGAACATTAGACAGCAAATGCTACAATACAGGGTGAGGTCACCATGGTGGGGGCCTTAAGGAGAAGGAAAGGCTTCCCTTTAACCCTGGAGAGGGGACTGGAGAGATGGCTCAGTGCTTACCAGGTGGACTTACAGATGACCTGACTCTGATTCCCACCAGCCACATGAGGCCACTCACAATATGTAACTGCAGTTCCAAGGGGATCTCTTATCCTCTAACCACTGTAGACATCTGTACGCATAAGTAGGTACACAGATACAGACACACCTACCTAGGTAAAAAATGAATTAAAAAAACTACTAAAACTTGTAGGTAAATCCATTTAGAATAAGAATAAGTGAGATGAGGGGTGAGAGACAGAAAGAGACCCTATGAAAGGGATACAAGTGTGAGGCCAAAGACCTTCTTCAAAGGAAGATCATACAGCATGCCTCAAAGGACATTCACAGAACAAATCCCCTGAGCAATCCCAAGAACAAAGGGACTGCTTTGGCATTTAGGTTTCACATCACTTGATGGAGTTCAACATAACTTACAGGACAAAGAGCATGCAGAAGGCAGGTATTATAATTTTAAGAGCTGTCAAGTCATCCATTTTAAATTACTTTCAACCAGGCTGTTATTTCAGAAGGTCCTAGGGTCTTAGCATAAGGGCACATAGCATAGGACATCAGGATCCTGATACTAGGGCCCACCCTCATCAGTTGAGTCTTGATAACCAAAAAAGAGAGGCTAAGCTCAGACCCCCCTGGCCCATTCTTGCCCCTCTCTACACTGCATAAATCCTAACCAAATGTTCATTCTGCTTCTAATCCCTATCTAGCTAAAGAGAACCCATGATCTGCTGTTAGCTAAAAAAAACCTTGGCAGGGCATGGTGGTTCACACCTTTAATCCCGGCACTCAGGAGGCAGAGACAGGCAGATCTCTGTGAGTTCAATGACAACCTGGTCTACAAAGTAAGTTCCAGGATAGCCGGGGCTGTAGGCAGACCCTGTCTCGAAAAGAAAAATGAAACAAAAAGAAAAGAAACAAACAAAAACAAACAAAACTTTGATAAAGCCTCATGTAGCAAGAAATTGCTAGATTTAAGGTAACTGTGGCTTATGCCTGGATCTTTCCTAGCACTCGGAAGGCAGAGGCAGGAGGATCTTTGTGAGTTCAAGGCCAGCCTGGTCTACAGAGTGAGTTCCAGGACAGCTGGGGCTACAGGGAGACCCTGTCTCAAAAAGACAAAAAACAAAACAACGACAACAAAAAAAACTTGGATCTTAAAGCAGTCTGGCAGTGATTCTATTGGAGGACTGCTGCAATGGCACTCACTCAAAAATAAATCATTTTCCCTTTTAAATTTTGAAGTTTTGCCAGGGTTGGTGGTACATTCCTTTAATCCCAGCAGTTGGGAGGCAGAGGTAGGGTCCAGGCCAGCCTTGTCTACCTAGTGAGTTCCAGGACAGCTGGGGCTACAGGGAGACCTTATCTCAAAAAGAGAAGATAAATAAATGAATTAATCAATTAATTTTGTATGGTGGTCTCCTTGGGTGGTCTAGACTCCACAACAACAGCACAGAATGCTTTTTCTTTTTTTTTTTTTTTTTTGTTCTTTGAAACAGGGTCACCTGGTGGCCCAACTAGCCTGGAACTTGGTATGTAGAGCAGATTGTCCTGGAACTCAGAGAGACCCACTTGCCTCTGCCTCCCAAGGGCTGGGATTAAAAGGGTGGCCACCAACTCCACATAGACTGCTTCTTTAATGTCTGCAGACAGAGCAGCAGCAGCTGTAGCCATCAAGGGTTATTTCAGCAGGAAAGAAAGCAAACGTGGAAAGTAAGGACACACTGCAGAGTGGAGGGCGCCCAGACATGAGGGGCAGCAAGGAGGGCCTTCCTAACTGTGCAGACTTCTCAGTGCTGCTCCACGTTTCTCCTCCCCTTGCCTGGACCTGGGTAAGGAGTGGTCCCTTCCTGGAATAGTCAGAGGCTTATTTTAAAACATTTTACTCTAAACCCAGCGTTAAATTAGATGCAAGAACACGAAGAGACATGTAAAACGTCCAAGGTTCATACCAGCACGAGTTCCTCAGGGAGGCGCTTCCTAGGGTCATGGAACCTGCCCAGACTGGCTGCTGTCTTCCCCCACCAGGTCCTTTCTCCTCCTTGGACAGCTTGTCCATGTTCTACCCAGCACCAAGTCCTCTTCCTTTCCTTCCCCAGGGTTCCCACCGTGACTTTGACTCTGCTGTTCCTTTCCCCCTAACACTTGTTCACAGGCACCATAAGCAAGATCAGGAGCTCTGGAGTCACTGGCACTAAAGCCACCTGCGCAGGCCAAGCCTCCAGCTCAGTGCCAGGCCCAGAAGCGGCTGCAGCAGGAAATGCCACAGGTGGCTGTGCCAGAACGTGGTCGCCAGGACCGCACAGGACGGTGGTCTTTCTGCCCGCCCAGTCTGGGGAGGACCCAACCCCATCTGGTCTGGCGGCTCCAGGGGCCTCTGCTCCTGTCAGAGGACAGCGGGCCAATGCTCACCATGGCCGGCCTCGGGTTTCGTCGCTCTCTGCTGCACCATGCATTGCTTGGCTGGAAGCTGAACCTACAGAACAGATCCTGACTGGACGCCTCATTGCCCGCCACCGCTCCTGATTGGACATCATGGCCGGATACCCTACTTGGAGAGGGCCTTCTCCTATGTCTGACAATGGACTGAATGCAGCATAGTCCTTCCTAACCTGGGCTTCAGGTCCAGGTATCTCTGCCTGGCTCAGCTCAGAAGAGATTTGCATTTAAGCACACTTACTCCTGTCCTAACAGAGCAGGTCCTACTCTCTTGCTAAACTCAGTGGACACTTCCTGTTCTTCCTCCCAGGCATAGGATGGCTCATATCCACAATCAATTCACAATGACCTCCTATGTCCTTGTCACCTAGCCAGAGAAAGGTACCCAGCCCACCCTAGGTCACAGTATTGGAACTAGGAATCTAGTTTTCCCAGACACGCTAAGGCTTGTGTGAGAACCCAGGCCTGCTCTTTAACAAGCTAGTCTATGAAGCCAGATCTCACAACCTGAAGAAACCAGGACACTTCTCCTTCTCCTGTTCACCATCCCCCTTCCACTCCCACCCCATTCCTAATCTCTCCAGTTTTCCTGGGACAGAATCAGTTTTTTCTGTGGTTTCACAACTTCTAATTTATGGTCCTTCCCAGTATCTGGCTCCTCTGTTCTCCTCAGCACATAGGCTATCCCAGACTAAATCTGTGAAAGGATAGAAAAATTAGGTATTTTCTTTGTTTGGGGAAATTCTCTGAAGTCTCCTCTGAGCCAATAACCTACGGTGACCTCCCTGTCTCTTGGCAGCAACCTCTCTCTTACTTTAAGCTAAACCCCTGATGAAGTTCCTTTCCATGTTTTAAAGCCAGTCTTGTACTTCCCTTAAGGCTCCATTCTTATTTTCTTCTAGCATACATTGCACTGTTCCTTCCTAATTCCGTCCCACCTCAAGACTTGATCATTGTCTGAAGGCCCATTCTCCTTCCCGAAGGGAAATTTTGTGCTGTGTTTTCACAAACTAATAACCATGCCTCGTCCATTTTCTTCTAGACCTAACTGACTGATCGCCCCCTAACACTCAAGCTGAACATTTTAATCCAAAGAAATAACATGAGAAGCTATTCATACTGCACATGTGTAACCCCAGAACTCGGGAATAAGGAGCAGGACAGAAATTCAAAGTCAGGGATTGCTATATTGTGTGAGGGCAGCCTGGGCATTATAACACACTCTCTCAAGTAAATGAAGTTCATAATAAATGCCAGATATAGGAATAAAATTACTAATTTTTAGTTTATTTTTATGTGTACATGTGATTTGCATCTATGTATATAAAAATAGAACATGTGTGCAATAACAGAGAAAAAAATAGGGCATCAGGTCCTCTGGAACTGGAGTTACAAACAGGTTTTGGCTGCAATGTGGATACTGGGAACCAAGCCTGGGTCATCTGGAAAGGCACCCAGTGCTCTTAACTGCTGAGTCATCTCTCCAGCCCCAGGGAGCAATACTATTAATGCATGCTAAAGGTATGCTTTATAAAAACTATATTATAAGAGTGATCTGGGAAAGAGTAAAATGAAAAAAAGTTCATCAGTCTAAGCAAAAATTATTTTTTTAAAGATAAACATAATTGACAAATCCTTGGCTCTATTGACTATAATAATTCATGGAGACTTTGGGAGGACAGACCATTAAGAATTCACCACTCTTAAGCTGGGTGTGGTGGTGCAGGCCTTTAATCCCAGTGAGTTCCAGGCAAGCTGGAAGGAGAGGCTGTTTCCAAAATAATGAAAAAAATAATAATAATTTAGCAGCTCTTACATTCAGAGCCTGAGTCTTGACAGCTCTAACAAGTCAAATTCAGCCATGCAGTCTCAATAGGATAATTACACAAGGAAATATCTGTGAAAAACAACAAACAAACAAAAATTCAATGAAGTCACATTATGTAGAGAAGAAAATGGTCCAATGACCCATGAATACACATAGAATGAAAATAAAATGTTTTTTAAAAACGTATGCTGAGAAAATAAATTCTAAAGATGCAATAGAAATGCTGGACATGGTGGTGCATGCCTTTAATCCCAGCACTTGGGAAGCAGAGGTAGGCATATCTCTGTGAGTTCAAGGCCAGCCTGGTCTACAAAGTGAGTTCCAGGACAGCTGGGGCTGCAGGGAGACCCTTTCTTAAAACAACACAACAACAACAAACAAACAACAACAAGATGCAATAGAGTCTTGATAAACAAGCAAAAAAGAGAGGCTAAGCTCAGACCCACCCGGCCCATTCTTGCCCCTCTCCACATTGTGTAAATCCTAACCAAATGTTCATTCTGCTTCTAATCTCCCTCTAGCTAAAGAGAACCTAAAATCTGTTGTTAGCTAAAAGAAAAAAAAAAAAAAAAAAAAAAAAAACCTTGGCCAGGCATGGTGGTGCAGGTCTTTAATCTCAGCATTTGGGAGGCAGAGACAGGTGGATCTCTGTGAGTTCCAGGACTGCCTGGACTACAAAGTGAGTTCCAGGACAGCTGGGGCTGCAGGGAGACCCTGTCTCAAAGAGACAAAAATAAAAATAAAATAAAAAAACTGTGATAAAGCCTCATGTAGCAAGAAATTGCTAGATTTAAGGTAATTGTGGTTTATGCCTTTAAAATACCTGGATCTGGGGGCTGGAGAGATAGCTCGGCAGTTAAGAGCGCCCACTGCTCTTGCAGAGAACGCTGGTTCAATTCCCAGCACCCACATGGCAGCTAAGAACCATCTTTAACTCCAGTTCCAGAGAAGTCCAATACCCTCTCTGACCTCCCTGGCATTGCCCAATATGGGTGCACAAACCTACATGCAGACAGTACATTCATACACATAAAAAATAAATTAAAAAAAAAACCTGGATCTTAAAGTCTGCCAATAAATAATTTTTCCTTTTAAATTTTGAAGTTTTGTCAGGCTTGGTGGTGAATGCCTTTAATCCCATCACTTGGGAAGCAGAGGTAAGTCCAAGGCCAGCTTTATCTATATCGTGAGTTACAGGACAGCTGGGGCTACAAGAAGACCATATGTCAAAGACAAAATAAAGAAGTTAATTCATTTTGTCTGGTGGGCTCCTTGGGTGGTCTCGATTACATAACACCAGCACAGAATGCTTTTTACTTTTCTTTTCTTGGTCTCTTTGAAACTGGGTCATCTACTGGCCCAACTAACCTGGAACTTGGTATGTAGAGCAAGCCGTCCTTGAACTCACAGAAACCCACTTGCCTCTGCCTCCCAAGGGCTGGGATTAAAACGTTGGCCACCGCACTCCACATAGACTGCTTCTTTACTGTCCGCAGACAGAGCAGCAGCAGCTGTAGCCATCAAGGGTTATTTCAGCAGGAAAGAAAGCAAACGTGGAAAGTAAGGACACACTGCAGAGTGGAGGGCGCCCAGACCTGAGGGGCAGCAACAAGGGGCTTCCTAACTGTGCAGACTTCTCAGTGCTGCTCCACGTTTCTCCTCCCCTTGACCCGACCTGGGTAAGAAGTGGTCCCTTCCTGGAATAGTCAAAGGCTTATTTTAAAAACATTTTACTCTAAACCCAGCGTTAAATTAGATGCAAGAACATGAATGGAGCTGTAAAACGTCCAAGGACCCTATCAGCATGTGTTCCTCAGGGAGGCGCTTCCTAGGGTCATGGAACCTGCCCAGACTGGCTGCTGTCTTCCCCCACCAGGTCCTTTCTCCTCCTTGGACAGCTTGTCCATGTCCTAACCGGCGGCAAGCCCTCTTCGTTTCCTTCCCCAGGCTTCCCACCTTGACTTTTAGACTCCGATGTTCTTTTCCCCCTAACACTTCTTCATCTGCGCCAAAAGCAAGATCAGGAGCTCAGGACAGTTGAAGGGACAGAAAGAATTCAGTGGAATTTTCCACTTTGCAAAATAACGATAGCAACCCCTCCCTAGGTCAACAGATAACAGGAAACCACAGTCAGTTATAATTCCAGGAAGAACCACCCTGAGGGCCCTGGCCCCAAGCCACCTGCAGACCCAAGCATGCTGAGTATCCCCGCCGGTCATGCAGGAGACCGGGGTTCGATTCCCCGACGGGGAGCCAATAGAAAGATGTCCTGTTGCTGTTACTGTAACCTGCCCTGCTCTAAGTGTAAAAAAACTGTATGCAGAGATTGCTCGGGGTTCGCCTCTCCCCATTGTACAGGCGAACCCCGGCGCGCCGGAAGAATAAAACTCTTGCTTTTGGAAGAGTCTTGTCTCCGCGTCTCTCACTTGGGGGTCTCTCAAGGGTAAGGCTCGATTTGGGTCTTACACAGTCACTGACACTAAAGCCACCTGCGCAGGCCCAGCCTCCAACTCAGTGCCAGGCTCAGAAGCAACTGCAGCAGGAAATACCACAGGCGGCCGCGCCAGGACATGGTCGCCAGGACCGCACAGGGCGCCGGTCCCGCTGCCCGCTCCGCCCAGGGAGGACCCAGCCCACCCCGCTCCAGTGGCTCCAGCGGCAGCGGCTCCCGTCTGAGGACAGCTAGCTCCTCTCACCATGGCCGGCTTCGGGTTCCCGCGCTCTCCTCGGCTCCACGCAGCATCTCAGGTCGCACCACTCCAGAACTGGGGCACAAGCAGCGCCTCGCTCTGCCGGGAGCTCAACCTACAGAGCAGAACCTGACTGGACGCCTCAGAAAGAGCCCGCCTCCATTGCCCGACACCGCTCCTGATTGGACAGCATGGCCAGAAGCCCTGATGGAGAGGTCTTCCTCTGCTGTCTGAGTGGCAGAATGGAGAGAAGTAACAGAGCACAGTCCTTCCTATCCTGACTTTCCTGTCCACGTATCTGCCTGGCTCAACTCAGAAGAGATTTGCATTTAAGCACACTTACTCCTGTCCTAACAGAGCAGTTCCTGCTCCCTTGCTAAACTCAGTGGACACTTCCTGTTCTTCCTCCCAGGCATAGGATGATTCATATCCACAATCAATTCACAATGGCCTCCTATGTCCTTGTCACCTAGCCAGAGAAAGGTACCCAGCCCACCCTAGGTCATAGTATTGGAACTAGGGACCCACGTTCTGCAGAGATCTGGTTTTCCCAGTCAGACACACTAAGGCTTGTGTGAGAACCCAGGCCTGCTCTTTGAGAAGCTAGTCTATGAAGCCAGATCTCACAACCTGAAGAACCCAGGACCCCCCTCCCTCTCCTGTTCACCATCCCCCTTCCCCTCCCACCCCCATCCCTAATCCCTGCACTTTCCCTGGGATTCTCTAGAATCTGTGCTTTGATTTCACAACTTCTAATATCTGGCTCCTCCGTTCTCCTCAGCACGTAGGCTATCCCAAACTAAATCTGTGAAAGGATAGAAAAATTAGGTATTTTCTTTGTTTGGGGAATTTCTCTGTAGTCTCCTCTGAGCCAACTGACCCACAGGGACCTCCCTGTCTCTTGGCAGGAACCTCTCTCTTACTTTAAGCTAAACCCCTAATGAAGTTCCTTTCCATGTTTTAAAGCCAGTCTTGTATTTCCCCTAAGGCTCCGTTCTTATTTTCTTCTAACATACATTGCACTGTTCCTTCCTAATGCTGTCCCACCTCAAGACTTGATCATTGTCTGAAGGCCCATTCTCCTTCCTGAAGGGAAATTTTGTGTTGTGTTTTCACAAACTAATAACCATGCCTCGTCTCATTTTCTTCTATACCTAACAGAACGATCGCCCCCTAAAACTCAGGCTGGACATTTTTTTTTTCCCCTTTGGTCCTTTTTGAGACAGGGTCTCCCTGTAGCTCTGGCTGTCCTGGAACTCACTCTGTAGACCAGGCTGGCCTCGAACTCACAGAGATCCGCGTGCCTCTGCCTCCCAAGTGCTAGGATTAAAGGCGTGTGCCACCACGCCCCGCATTTATTTATTTCTGTATGTGTATCAATGTACTGTCTGCATGTAGGTCTGTGCACCCGTGTTGTGCAATGCCGCGGAGGTCAGAAGAGGGTGTCGGATTCCCCTGGAACTGGAGTTCTGGAATTGGAGTTTCAGACGGTTCTCGGCCGCCATGTGGGTGCTGGGGATCGAACCCGGGTCCTCTGTAAGAGTGGTCGGTGCTCTTAACCGCTAGGCCATCTCTCCAGCCCCCAGGCTGGACATTTTAATCCAAAGAAAGAACATATGGAGAAACTATTTGTACTGCACATGTGTAACCCCAGAACTCAGGGGACTAAGCAACAGGACCCCGGATTCAGTCATTGCTATAATGTTTGAGGGCAACCTGGGCTACATAACACCCTCTCTTAAATAAGTGAACTTCATAACACAGGCCAGGAATAGGAACAAAATTATTATGTTTTAGTTTGTTTTTATGTGTACATGTGATGTGCATCCATGTATATAAAAATAGAACATCAGAGAGAAAAATAGGGCATCAGGTCCCCTGGAACTGGAGTTACAAACAGGTGTTGGATTCAAAATGGGTACTGGGAACCAAGCCTGGGTCATCTGGAAAAGTGCTCTTAACTGCTGAGTCATCTCTCCAGTCCCAGGGAGCAACATTATTAATGCATGATTAAGGTACACTTTATAAAAATGAGATTACAAGAGTGATCTGTGAAAGAGCCAAATGAATAAACGTTCATCAGTCTAAACAAAAGTTTTTTTTTGTTTTTTTGTTTTTTTTTTGGTCTTTTCGAGACAGGGTCTCCCTGTAGCCCCAGATGTCCTGGAACTCACTCTGTAGACCAGACTGGCCTTGAACTCACAAAGTTCCGCCTGCCTCTGCCTCCCAAGTGCTAGGATTAAAGGCGTGTGCCACCACGCCCGGCAGCAAAAGTTATTTTTTTAAAGATAAAGATAATTGACAAATCCTTGGCTCTATTGAGTATAATAATCATGGAGACATTGGAGGATAGATCATTAAGAATTTACCACTTGTAAGCTGGGTGTGGTGGTATAGACCTTTAATCTTAGCACTGGGGAGACAAAGGCAGACAGATCTCTGGGAGTTCAAGGTCAGCCTGGTCTACATAGTGAGTTCCAGGCCAGCTGGAAAGAGAGGGAGACTCTACCTCCAAAAAGATGAAAAAAAATTTAGCAGCTCTTATACTTTCAGAGCCTGAGTGATGGCACCTTTACTTTTCATGATCAGAAAAGAATCTAATTGACATAAAGAATAGATTATAGTTTAATATTCATATAATGCATTTTGCTATTAGAAATTATAATAACTTAATCATCATGTCATCTTTAAGTAGAATCCTCCACAAATGTTTGGTGATATATTCAGACCTATTACAATGGGCATAAGCTTTCTGGTTTTGTTCTTTCTTTTCCTTTCCTTCTTTCTTTTCCTGTTTTTTAAAAACGACCAGTCATTTTACCTTAATGACTGGCTGTTGGGATGTGGCTTTGTACAACACACTATCTCAGTAAGAAAAGGCAGGAAAAAAAATACACGGAGACAAGAATCTTAATATGTGAACTCAGTTTCTGCAACAGGCATTCAGCCCCATTAAGAACTGGGGTAACTGGGACTGGACAGATGACTCAATGGTTAAGAGCAATTGCTGTTCTTGTACAGGTTCAGAGGACATCACGCAGACTGCAGGTCATAATCATCTGTAACTCCAGTTGCAGAGATTAGGATGCCCTTTTCTGGCTTCTGCCGGCACTGCACAATATGTGCAAGGAAAACATCCAGAGGCATAACATAAAAAGGAATAAATCCTTAAGATAGTTTTAAAAAGAAATGGGGGAAAATTAAAAGGGGGGGCCTGGAGAGATGGCTCAGGGGTTAAGAGCACCAACTGCTCTTGCAGAGGACCTGGGTTCAATTTCCAGCACCCTCATGGTGGCTAAGAAGCATCTTTAACTCCAGTTCCAGGGAAATCTGACGCCCTCTTCTGACCGCGGCATTGCACGACACGGGTGCACCAACCTACATGCAGACAGTACACTCATACCCATAAAAAATAATAATTAAAAAAATTTTTTAAAAAGAAATGGGGGAGCTGACAATCAGCCAATTTTTACTGATCAAGTGGAAGAAAGACAAGAGTGAGGATGTCCCAGAGCATGTGTATATTACTTTTTAGAAAAAAAGTCTTAAAACAATAAATTAAAAACATGACAAAAACAGAAGCTTAAAAGACAGGGAAGCAGTTAAGAGCCCATTCTGCTCTTGCACAGAATCAGACTTAAGTTCCCATAATCTACATGGGGTGGCTCACAAATGCCTGGAACTCCAGATCCAGGGGCATCTGACACCTCTGGCCTGTGGGCACCTGCACTCTTGTGCAAAAAGTTATTCTGACAGACAGCAGTTTCTGGAAAGAAAATGCTTATTGCATCTTAAAACTCCTGATCACAATCCATCATGGAGTCTAGCCAGGCAGGACCTCAGGGCAGGAACTGCAGCACAGACCCTGTAGGAATGCTGCTTACAGGCTTGCTCCCTAGGTCTGGGCTACATTGCTTTCTTATACATCTCCAGGATCACCTGTCCAGGGCTGGCACCACCCACATGGGGTTGGGCCCTCCCGCATCACTCAACAATCAAGAACATGCCTCACAAAGGCCAATGAAGTAGAGGAAATTTCTCAATGAGGTTTCTTCTCCCTAGTTTTGTCAAGTTCACAAATGAAGCTATCTGGCACCCCCAAACACAGACATGTACACAAATACCTAATTAAAAATAAGATCATTGTTATAATCTAATGAGATTTTGACAACCTGTAGCCATCAGAGTTTTATATACAGCATTATTTGACAAATATAACAATGTATTCTATTCTAAGCACAAATTCTGAGTCTTTTATTCTAACAGTTCTGAAATAAACCAGACACTAAAAAGATGGAACATGCCTTTAAATAAATGGCTATAGTGATGGGGAGTGCTGGGAGATGGAAAGGAAAATCGTCACATGAAATCCTTTGACTACAATTAGGCAGTTTCTCAGTCTAGAAGTGGTGGAAACCTCTGTCCCTGTAGCCCATGGAAATTCTTAGTCTCACAATAACTTCCTAGACATTCTGGAAGCTGTACCTTAATGGTCTTCAGAACACATAGGCAGAATACAGCAGATGGTCAGCTACCTTTCTTTTTTTTTTTTTTTGTCTTTTTCGAGACAGGTGCGCCTTGTAGTCCCAGCTGTCTGGAACTCGACTGCTTAGACCAGTCTGGCCTTGAACTCACAAAGGAGCCACCTGCCGCTGCCTCCGAGTGCTAGGATTAAAGGCTGCGCCACCACGCCCGGCCCTTTTTTTTTTGTTACCTTTCTTATACAACCAGGGTATCTCTGCCTAGATGGCCACTGCCCACAGTGGGGCTGGCCCTCACAAACACCCATTGGCATTTAGAAGATTGACCAGGTTTGCTGGTGGTGGTGCAACACCTTTAATCCCAGCACCAGAGGGAGAGCAGGTACTCTGTAGATCAAGGCCATCTGTTCCTACATGAGTGATTCCCAGGGCCTCTGGGCTTTATAGGGAGTCCATTCGTCAAAAAAACCAGAAAGGAAAAGAAAACCTCAAAGAGATGGTCCCAGGCCAATCTGATCTGACACTGGGGCTATAGGTAGACCCTGGTCCTCAAAAAAAAGGGGGGGGAAAAAAAATACAATGCATCTTTTTTTTTTTTTTTTTTTTGAGACGGGATCTCCCTTTTAGTCCCAGCTGTGCACTGGGCCTGAAGCCACTATGTAGACCAAGCTGGGCCTTGAGCGCACAGAGATCCACCTGCCTCTCGCCTCCCAAAAGTCCTAGGATTAAAGTTTGTTGCTATGGGGTGTACAGGGCACACTGGTCTACTACAAGGTTCCAGGACAGCTGGAGCTATCGGGAAACCCTGTCTCAAAAAGAAAATAGATCTTCATCAAGAGTTCAGTGCATTTATTGGCTCTGCAAGCTGGTTATAAATTAGTTTTAATGGGCTCTTATTAAAAAAAAGCCCAGTTGCTTTGTGGTGAAGCTCAATGGTTCTATAAAAATTAACACATCAGGCCAAAAAGCAAATAAAAACATACACACATGGGGCTGGAGAGATGGCCTAGCGGTAGTAGCGCCGACGCTCTTACAGAGGACCTGGGTTTGATCCCAGCAAACCCACATTGCGGCCGAAAGCGGTCCTGAAACTCCAATTCCAGGAAAAGTCCGAGTGTCCAGGGGAATCCGAGACCCTCTTCGACCTGCCGCGGCCATTGCACGACACGGGTTGCGCACAGACTTTTGCAGGCAGACAGTACATTCATAAAGACAGAAATTAATAAAATAAAATAAAATAAATAAAAAAACATACAAAAAATAAAAAAAAATGAATAAGTAAATAAATGAAAAAAGATACAAGTGGAGATTACACACACACACACCCATGCATACAACACACCTTGGGATTTATTCCTGCATTGGGAGCTGGTATAGCATAGGCTGCTTGGTAATTTTGTCTTTTTATTGTATAATAGAGGATGAACATATTTCGCATGCATAAGTTGTGAAATTTTCCACTGAAAAATAAACATATAAAATCGGTCAGAATCCAAATTTAATGAAATGCTGGTAACAATAAAACTACCTAAAAAAAAATTTGCCAGGTAATTAAAAGTAAAACAAGTCAAAGATACATCAGAAAACACTAACAGAAAGAAAGCAGCAGCCAGATTTCATTATCAGAGGGGGGAAAAGGTTTCAAGGCCTAAAGCACACAGGTTAAGGACAGCTGCGCAAACGTCTTTGCTTCCAATGCTTCATCACAAACGTGTTTCTTACTCTTCTTATCTCTTCCCTAAGCCTTTCCAATTCATCTATGTCTCTTATCACTTCTTCAGGGCTCAAATGCCTGGGGGGAGTGTACTCTTGCAGCTCCTGGCCTGGTTGAGCAGGCTCTGCTCAAAGGCTTCCTTCCCTCCCTTATACTCTCTCCTGCAGCTTGAGGCTCTCCTTCCTGCTCTGCCTTATCTTCTGCAAAAGGGCCTTCAGCCTTTGATGTGTTCTGTGGTTTGCCTTCATTTTCTTCACAGGATTTTTGCATTTTAGTATCTTTTTTCTTTTTTGAATAAATTAATCCTATAGGTATCCAGAGATTTTCCTCTCTCTTTTTCACATTGATTAATGTCACATCCCAAAGTCCTGAAAGGATCTGGGCCACTCTTGGTCTCCAGCCTAACTGAGCTGCTACTAGACTGAAGAGATTTTTTTTATTTTTTGACCAGTTGACTTTTCTGTGCTACCTTCCATTCCCATTCCCAAATACCCATGCATGTGAGGCAGGAGAGTAGAACCAGTAAAAGCTCCATATAAAAGAAGCCAGAGAAAGCTGGAAGCCATTCCCTTCTGGGCTTCATGCAACAGGCAGAGCTTGCTCAAGAAGAGGCCTTCCCTACAAGTGTGGGAGAAGTGGGTGCCGTGTAAATGTCCCAGACAGAGTCATGTAGAGAGCATGGCTCAGCTCACTAGCCCTCTCCTATTCTGTTAATAAATGGTCTCTTTTTATTTCATTGTCTTTCTTTTTTGTTTCTTGTGTTTATTTGAGACAGGTCTCACTATTGCCCTGGGATGCCTAGAACTTGCTTTGTAGAACAGACTGGCCATCTTGAATTCATAGAGATCCATCCTCCTCTGTCTCCTGGGATTACCACCACCTGTGGCTTCTATTTCTATTTCTAGTCATGTGATCCTGGTCCAGCTCTTGTGATACACTCCTTGGACACTTTCATAGGTGCTCCTGGGACACTCCAGCAGTTGCCCAGATCTGCGTCTGCAACATAAGCACTTACCAAGTTCTCTGCTTCAGTTTTTCTGTTCGGGTTTAATATAATGGCATTGAAGAATATTGGAACGCTTTGTGTAATACGTTCCTGCCCGAGATCTCTGAGGTTCCTAACTTTACCTTCCTAATTTAATGTCCCCTGTACTGTCTTGTAGCGAGTGTTTCCTTCTCCCCCTTCCTCTGCCAGCTCATTTAACCTTACTCTTTTGTTTCTGTAGCCCCCCCTCTCCTCTTCTGTTGATCTGCAGAGCCTACTCTTCTTCTTCAGCTTCGAATAAAAAGAACTGTGCCCCAAGTGCCCAGATTTGCTGCCTTGGCTAAGAGCGGGAGAATGTCCTTAGAGGGAGGCCTGCCATGGACATGTTCCTTTGCCCAAAGGCCAGAGATGCCAGAAACTGTTGGTAAGCCAAAAATGAACTCAGGTCTCCCTACGCCAGAGGAGGGGATGTCCGAAGGGTAGGGAGTTTTTTTTTTTTTCCTTATCTCTTGCCTAAAGGAGTTACCTGTTTCTAGAAACTATGCTAATGCCAGACCGAAACTGCAGTACCATGCACAACTGGAATGGGGACTGGGACCACCAGCCCATCTTTTCCCTCCGTTCCTCCATACACAAAGCCTTACCAACTCCAGGGTAGATTGGGTCACTAGAATCTCACTCCTGGGGTCCCTTCCTGCTATACAGGAGCTCTGGCTTTTTTTCTTTTTTCTAAGCTCTCTACAACAACAAACAACAACAACAACAACAACTGTTTAAAACTCACTCTCTGTGGTCCATGAATTTCATTCTTCAAATCTGTAAGACAAGGACCTGAAAAGCTTCTGCGTGAGTGGCTCAGGAGCCATGATTTTATTCCAGGACCTCAGCCCCCTTGGGCTATGCATGACAGAGCCAAGAAAGGATCCATCCATGTGCAAGATAACCCAATGTTTCCTACCAAGAACACAAGTATTTTTCTGTATTTATCTATAATAGTGAATATAGCACCAGGCTCATTCATAGTCCATTTGTCCAGTCCCTGTACTAAAACTTTTTTTAAAATTTTTATGTATTTCGGTGTGGCATGAATGTACGGTCTGCAAGCAGATCTGTGCACCGTGTCGGTGCAATGCCGCGGAGTGTCGAAAGAGGGTCTCTGATTCCCCTTGACTGGAGTTCTGCTGGATTGGAGTTTCAGAACGGCTGTTAGCTGCATGTGGGGGCTGGGGATCGAAAACCGGGTCCGCGGTAAGAGCGGTCGGCACTCTTACACTTAGGGCCGCTCTCCAGCCCTACTTATAAACTTTAAGAACACCTAGTATATACATGCCTCAGTGGCTCTTAGTAAGATAGGTAGATTCTCTATTATATTTGTCATCTGGGGAAAATACTAATGCTAAAAAATATTCATTAAGCAAATGAATGTATATATGTACACCTCAGTCTTACACAGAATAGTTCTATGTACTTGATCCTGGAGGAGGAACATTGAAATCCCACTTAAGAGTCAAGGTTTCCTTCTGGACCTGGAGAGATGGGCTCAGTGTTAAGAGCAATGCTGCTCTCTGCAGAGTACCTGGCTTCAATTCCCAGCAACCCACATTGTCAAGCTAACAAGCCATCTGTAACTCCAGTTTCCAGGGGCTCCAAACCACCTTCTGATGTCCAACACTGGACCCACACACTCATAAAAAACAAAAACCTGCGCGGGCGTGGTGGGCTCACGCCTTTAAAATCCTAGCACTTTGGGAGGCAGAGAGGCAGGCGGGATCTTTGTGAGTTCAAGGCCAGCTGGTCTAGACAGAGTGAGTTCCAGGACAGCTGGACACAGGGAGACCTGTTTTCAAAAAGCCCAAAAAAAAAAACAAAAAAAAAAAAAAAAAAAAAAAAAGTGTGGTGGCGCACGCCTTTTTTAATCTAGCACTGGGAGGCAGAGGGCAGGCGATAGTTGTGAGTTCAAGGCCCAGCCGGGTCATGACACAGTGAGTTCCCGGACATCTGGGGTTACAGGGAGACCCTGTCCGAAAAGCCCAAAAAAAAAAAAAAAAAAAAAAAAAACCAACCATAATCTCACATACTTTTGTAGTTTCGTTTTTTCACCTCTTCAGCAAAATATGGCGAAGAGTGTTGTAAGAAAGGGTTGGGGCTGGAGATTGGCCTAGTGGTGAGAGCCGCCAACCGCTCTTGGCAGAGGACCCAGGTTCGATCCCCGCACCCACAAGTGGTTTCCGAGAACCATCTGAAAGCTCCAATTCCAGGAGAACTCCAGTCTCGGGGATTCAACACCTCTTCTGACCTCTGCAAGCATTGCGTGACATGGTGCAACAGACCTGCATGCAGACAGTACATTCATGCACAACAAGAATAAATAAATTTAAAAATTAAAAAAAAAAAGAAAAGGTTGATGCTGGTTGCCTTGTTCCAGGGGAATGCAATTCCAATCATGGTAGGGAAGGCATGGTGAGAGAAGAAGAGACTGGCTATTCACACAGCGTCTATCAGCATGAGGCAGAGCAAACAGGAATCTGAGCTCTCTATAAACCTCAAGGCCAGTCCCCAATGACCCACCATCTCTGTCAAGACTCCATTTCTGAAAGAGTGAATAATATTTCAAAAAAAGCTCACAAGCCTGGGACCAAGTATGAACACAAACGAAAATACAGATTATGTTTTTCATATTAATTGCTGGGCCGTGTGGCCGTATGCCTTTAATCCTCAGAGGGCAGAGGCAGAGGCAGGTGGATCTCCATGAGTTCAGCCACTGCTCTACAGAGAGAGCTCCAGGCTGAGGTCGGACTAAAAGGAGATCCTGTCCTCAAAAAGACCCCCCTAAAAAAATATGGATGCTTCATATTGTTGCACAGGACTGTCCTTTGACAGACAGGAGCTAGATGCCTTCTGCCCAAGGTGGGTCACACCTGCCTGCCTAACATCATCACAACTAAACTTGTTGACTGTTAATGCTGAGTCAGCCACACGGTCCCAATACCATCATCCCTAACTTGCATCAAAGGAAGACTAAGAGTATATAAACTGGGAAGCCACAGGGGAGGGTTCTTGCCTTTTTTGTACAAGCTGCTGGGAAAGACTTGCAGTGGGGGGGGGGGGAGGCCTTAGGAGTGAGCTACCACATTCCTGTCAGTCATCCCTCACCCACTGGTCTGTAAGTAGCCCAATGAAGCTCACTAGTTTCCCAGGCTGTTGTCTGGCAAAATCAAGCTTGTCTTGTGGTAGGGACCAAGATAGGAGGGGTCAACACTGTTTATACCTCCCCTAAGGAATAATAGCTACACATGCTCAAACCACACTATAACATTAATTCTAGAAAGCAGATGTGAGATGAAGCAAGGTCGGACAGGGATCCCGAAATTTAGCTTAGGCTCAAATCACATATTGCCAAAGCCAATGTGGAGCATGACTTATTTATATCTCTTCTGTACTTCATAAGTTATTAGGCAAGGCAGATATTAAATAACATTGGTTGTCATAACCATTGTACAGGATTATGTAATATGATCATCCTGTGGGAGGAGTATCTGTAGGCAGGCACAGTTGGCGGTACTATCTGATGACATTATTGCTTTATGGTGGGTAAATCTAGAGGGGCGAACATTGGCCTGTAACCTCCGAGAGGGCCACGTAAGCGCTGCAGGAATAGAGACAAGTCCTTCTAGAGATCGTCCTGGATCTAATGTGTCTCTGAAGTAACCTCAGACCATAGGCTGAGAGGCATGGAGTCGCCGGGTCTCGTAGCACTTGGTAAGGAAGTAATATACTTAACTTGGAATGACTTCTAACAGGAGAAAGCTCCGCGGTAAGTATTTGAGTCTCTGACTTGTAGGGAATTGTAGAGACCTAGTAGGCTTTAGCATCCCAACGAGTAATCCAATAAGGATCTCTGCCAGAATATATAGAGATATAGGTGTTAGTGATGAGCTAAGATGGATCATGTCATTGTAAGGGAGAGATTTTATTTACAGTTATTTTGAATAAGAATAATACATCTTCATTTATTACATACAGAATAGGTTTACACGAATTTTGAATGTCATTGCTTATTTAATGGAAAATACATCAATTAAGTGTCAGTGAGAAAGTAAGCCATGAATTAGAATTTTTTACCTGGCACATCGCTTATTCTGCATCACAAGCTTAGTCAAAGACTCCCCTAACCCATACAGTTTCACTAAGAACTTCCTGGAAGAGAATTCCATAGCTATCAATAAGAAGTAAAAATAAGTTATGTCAGGTGGGTAGTCTTCCAGAAGGGATGGACTTTGACATTGACATCTTCCACACCAAGAGCTTTCTCTTCCAGCAACTCCTCCAGCTTATGTAGAGGGAGGGAACAAGGGCAAGTTCATGATACTCACCAAGAGCTCATGCTAAACTATGGGATGCTGCTGGTACCACTTCCACTCTCGGGGAGGAGACAAGGACAATATAAATCCAACCATTTGGAGCTGATTCTCTCTTGCCATTTTGTAACTGAGGGCAGAGGTCCAAAGCCCATGCTGGAACTTTGGATTTATGGGGGGGGGCACTGCTCAGCATGTAAGTTATCTCCATTCACAAGTAAGCCTGACTGAATAAACTTGTTAGACTCCCCAGAATTGTGGTTCGGACAGCCTTCCTGGGAACTTGGGGTGGGGGTGGGGGATGCTACATAGGTGAGCATCTCCTGGGTGGAAGGTCGATTACAGTTAGCATGCTCACCTTCTACCCTGTTGAAACCAGGGTCTCTAAATTTCTCCACTGTGTATAGCAGGCTGTATGGCCTATAGCATCCAGGTATATTTCTCCTTTTGCCTGCTATATCCTGGGTATGTTGGGATATGTGCACTGCTGTGCCTATGCAGATTCATTTTGAAATGTGTGCCATGAGCTCTCAAATATTGATCCATCTCTCAAGCCCAAATATTTTTAGGATTTCCCTGCTGTTGTAAAGACACAGAAAGGGCAGATTTTACCCTAATGAATAACACTGAGTGATTTTAGACATGCTTAACAGCTTTGTTGACCCAAAGGACATGCAAGCCAATATCAGAAAATAATTATATCCTTTACAAGGATATAAAATTTTGAGTTTTCACTGCAATCTTTCCTTGGTACAAGGCCATGTAATACAAGCAATGCTGATGCTTACCTCCTGCATCTTTACAGAATACCAAGCAGGTAGGCTCTTCTTTTTATTCAAGGACACTAGTGAATACAGTGGCCATATTCAATGTCTTAGCTTTATTTTCTTTGTGTGGTCCTTTTCTGCTCTGATTTTCAGTCAGATGGACTTGCATTTAATATGCAGAAACAGGTTTTACTTCCATGACTGCAGCCTCAGTAAGCTTCTATAACTTACTGAAGCTAGGATACATTCTGTGTATTCAGTTATAAAGACTAGCTGGATCCTTTAGGGGACACCTCTCAGTGCCAGAACTTATCTTATTACATATAAGGGAAAAGGGTTTTTACTAAATCTAGAATTTGGGAGACTAAGACTGAAAATAACAATTCTTACTTAGACTTTAATTTTCCCCCAAATGAAAAGAGTACATATCTGTTTAGAAAGGAACTGGTCAATTATTTACACAGAGAACAAAGTCCCAGTATAGAAAGAAAATCAATCACTTGACCTGAGATGCTTTGGTGGCCATTTGTAACATTTTGTAAGGAGAAGTCACCACCAAATCTTGGGTACCATTATCCTTCAAGCTCAGGCATCACTGGATCAAAGCCATGTCCTCACATTAAAGAATTCAATAAAGCCCCTTGGCAATGACTTCACGTCCTTTCAGTGGGTGGGATGAGTGCCTATTTTTCTTTTAGACTCCATTAACAGGACTTCTTTTCCATTGGTTTCTATGGTAACACTACCCCTCTCTTGAACCTTCTGTTCACGTTTGGGATTTGTTTTTTGGTCTTTTTGAGACAGGGTCTTCCTTTAGTCCCAGCTGGCCTGGAGCTCACTATGTAGACCAGGCTGGCCTTCAACTAACACAGATCCACCTGCATCTGCCTCCTGAGTGCTAGGATTAAAGGTGTATGCCACCACTCCTGGCTCATCTTTGGGATTCTAAAACAGAGCAAGTGCTGAGCAGCCAAGAAAAATGCACACTGTTTTGTCAGTTTCAAACCATCATGGAAGAAAACTTCACTTCACATGAAGACTTCCCTTAACATGAAGACTAAGAACCAATGATGAAAATCCTGAGAAAAAGTATTGCTTGGGTGTAGTGGTTCAATGTTTGTCACAGACAGATAGATGTTCATCTCCACTATGCTGACCCACAAAGATCTAAATGCATTATTTTTTTTAAAAATTAAGAACCAGTTGGACTGTTGACAAGCAATTTCCCATGACACGGTCCCATTCAGTGTGCGTTTTTCTCAAGTCTTCCAAAAATGATGATTATGTCTAAAGGTTTTACCACATTGTTTATATGCATAGGGTTTTCTCTCCAGTATGAATTTTTTCATGTACTTCAAGGTGTACTTCAGTGTCGCATCCCCCTTCATCCAGCGAAAGAAGACACAACATGAGAGCGATCTTCCTCGAGCAGTTTATTTGGGTAACCTTACATCTGCTCTCTCTCTGTCCCTTCCTGGTTCACCACCTATAAGGCATGTCACAACCAATCGACTTCCACCACGTGGGTCTCAAGGATAGGATATCTCTATGTGGAACAGAGGGCTTCAGCAAAGCCAAACCAAATAAGGACATGTTTGCTGCATGGAGCGCTCACCCCCGTGGGGGTGGGAGGCGGGAACCGGCGCCATGCTTTGAGGGCGCGGACTCCACAGCCCCAACAGGTCCCCACCTCCCCCGTTTTATAAGAGGTGCATGGCCTCGTCGAGCATGCAGATAAGGCTGAATTGCAACAATCCCCCTTCTAGGATCATTCCTGTCATTGAAAACCATCATGTAGGATACCGCCATCGCACCTTAGGGTTCGCAATGCCGTGAGGGTATAAAGGGAAAGTTGCCCGTCTCGTGAGTAGGATGTGAAGACTTACAGAGCAGGGAGAGCTGAACCTTTAAGATGTTGCATAATTGAGAGCAAGCTTGTGGGGAATGGTCACTTGACAATGGCAGCAAAAAACCATGTGCTGAAGTAAAGTCCATGTTCCGGCTGTCAGAAGAAATACGTCTCATATATTTACAAAGACACACACAGGAAGAGGAAGATACGAACAACATTACGCATGCCAAGGATCCCAACCCTGCCCATTCCTTGAGATGATTTATGGCTGTTGAGATCCAGGATGAAAGTCCGATGGCAAGGTCCAGGTCCACTCCCGTTGAATTCACTGTCACTATTCCCACTCTTAGTTGGGTCACCAACCATTCAAACTGCTCAGACCATTTTCCTAGAAGATAGCTAGAAAGTTGTTTAGATAGTTTTGCAGCATGGGAAAAGTTGTTATACTGAATACTAGTTACACAGAGGCCTGAATCTTCTATTATATACAAGGAACACAAAAGGGGGGCATGGGTTTGAAAGTGCCAAGCTACTCTGAGCCATGTGGCATTGGAATGGCTGGTCCCCGGAGGGGTTGCATCAAATCAGCCTCCTGTCTGGTTATGTGTACGTACACAATCACTGTCCTGGGATATGTTAGTAAGCAGTTGGAAGCACAGTAATCCATTTAGGGGTGTATGGTCTCTTGTACTGCTGCTAAAGTGTCATCAGGGTCCATTGATTGCGAAAAGGGGGGGGGGAATGACTTGCGCTGTAATGGGTGACCTGGGATAGGTTTTAGGAGAGCACGGTCGTCAGCCCTAAAGCCTCCCAATGGAGCTCTTCTCCGTCATCCCACCCATGGGCCATTGGCCATGGCACCATCATCACGAGTATACCACACTTCACACATTTGAACCACCTCGGGGTGATGCCTTTGCTGGATCC
Organism: Rhizomys pruinosus; assembly: GCA_009823505.1. NCBI lineage: Eukaryota > Metazoa > Chordata > Mammalia > Rodentia > Spalacidae > Rhizomys > Rhizomys pruinosus. The sequence goes on along the minus strand of VZQC01004674.1, from coordinate 726,025 downwards.
AAGAGTGTGTGAGATCCTGAGGGGAAAAACACAGACCAGCTCTCTTGCCCATGTAGGACGGTGTGCTGGTCCATTAATACCATTTCCTTTAAGTATATGTCTTTCCACATTACAAGCCTTTTTGAAGTGTTGTCTGTTTTTGTGTGTACCCTTTCTTTTCTCTGTTCAGCGGAGCTTCCTCCCTCTTTATTTTAAATACGAGGCAATCGCAAGTCTTTCCTTTGGAGGAGTGCCAGAGGCTATTCCCCCCTATTGTTTTTGAAGGCACTCCTTTAGTGTACCATGAGGACGCTCAATAATGCCTTGTCCTTGTGGAATTTACGGCAAACCATGAGTGAGGCGAATCCCCATCATCAATCAGGAGTTAAAGGAGCCTGAAGTGTATGCCGGGCCATTGTCAGTCTTTAACTCTTTTGGCTGTCCCCAGGCTGCCCACATCTGGAAACAATGTTCGTGGATATGATGGGCCTTTTCTCCAGAATGTAAGGAGGCAAAAATAATTCCTGAGGCGTTATCAACAGAGACATGCACATATTTTAATATGCCAAATTCAGGGATGTGAGTGACATACATCTGCCATACATGTAATGGGAGGAGACCCCTGGGATTAATCTCAAGGGACTGTTGCGGCAGAAGTTGGGCACATTGATGACAATTTTTTACAATATCGGGAGCATCGGCTCCAGAGATGTGAAATCGGGAGGCAAGCGTTTTAAATTAACATGAAAGCGGGAATGAAAGGTGCGTGCAAGTTCCTGAGGGGAGGAGATAAAACACATCAGAGCTCTGGACACCTTATCATTGCCTTCGGCTAGCGGGCCGGGCAGTCCGTTGTGAGCCTGAATATGCTGAACAGAGAATGGGTGGTCTCTCTGGTGAATGAGCATGTGTAAAGTACGTAGAAGAGACCCGACGGTTGACTTGAGATTGATCTTTCCTACTCCTCGAGCTTTTTTAGGATATTAACAACAAATTGGCTGTCAAAAATCAGGTTGAAAGGCGAGGGCGATAAAGGTCTGGAACACTGTTATGACTATAGATGGGACAGTGAAAGCAAATCTTACGGTGTCTTGAGAGTGAAGGGGATGGAAAAGAAGCAATCTTTATGTCTATAATTATAATGGCCAGTGTCTCGGAATTGCTGAGGGCAAAGGAGGCCCCCACTGCACGGGCCCCATAAATACCATTTGTTTAAGCACCCTCACTGCCCCATTCCCATCTGGCCCTTTGTGCCTTTTTGCCATTTGCATGACTTCAGCTGCTAGGCCAGAATTGTAAGAGGGCCGCCTAATTCCCAACAGACCGTCATCCACACTTCAAAGCCTGTTTGTAAGGGTTTTTGCCTGCCTACACTCCTTTGTACATTGTTCAAATACCATTGTTTAACAAGCGGCATGCCAGTGTCAGGGTCACCAAATAACTTTCCTGTTGCCTCCACCATTCTTGCCAAAAAATCAGAAAATGGAAAACAAAGAGCTGGATTTTGAGTGGCTAACTCCCTCCAGCACTCCAGACGAAATGAAGTGCCAGGTACCACAAAAAGCGGAGGGGGTCCCGGGGCCGTTGGCTGTAGTGGAGGTCCCGGGCCTGCTGGTTGAGTACTAACCTTCACTTGCTCCATACTTTCCACCAAACTCTCCAACTCATCAGCCGACATATCCTGCTCTTCGTCCTCAGGTTCACTCTGATTTGAATCTGAGCTTTCAAGATGGTCACTTCCTTCTATAGCTAAGGCAGTCGACGATCGGTCCTTTGACTTTGCTTCCTGTGCTGTTCGCAAGGCCTGCACTGCCCTGCTTTCCAATGCTGGCAGCAACGTTTGATCCCCCAATCAGGCACGCACCATCCTCCATATTGGGCGGGTATCAGCCTTAAGCGTGCCTTGCTCTGATGCAAAATCAAGATCTCTCCCCAATTTATCCCAGCTTGTTACTGTCAAACTCCCTGACGCTAAGAACCAGGGGGAAATAAGATCACATTCTGTCAAAAAATTAATGAATGTTTCCTTTTTAAGTTTTAGCCCCTTTGCCTTAAGCAAGTTTTTGATTGCATAAAAAATTGCGTGGGTCGGTGAGTTCCCCATGTTAACTCCTTTTGGACACGCCCTGCAGAATACTAAGAAAACAATCATCCCGAAAAGAAAACTAACAACCAGACTCCCAGCAAGAAGTAGATATACTTCCATCTACTGATCTTGGCTCGCAAATCCACGAGCTTTCACTTTTGATTCGCCAAACAGCGAATTTATCCTTGCTGCTTTACCGCGGTCTTTGACTTGTCGCTCACTGCGACCTTTATTGTCCCTCCTTACCCGGGACTTACCGGCACCACCCCGACTGCTTGAGGTTCTGATCAGAAGCGAGGATCCCCATACTGGGCCACCACTTGTCACATCCCCGTTTGTCCAGCGAAAGAAGACATGACACGAGAGCGATCTTCCTCAAGCAGTTTATTCGGGTAACCTTACATCCGCTCTCCCTCTGTCCCTTCCTGGTTCACCACCTATAAGGCATGTCACAACCAATGGACTTCCACCACGTGGGTCTCAAGGATAGGATATCTCTATGCGGAACAGAGGGCTTCAGCAAAGCCAAACCAAATAAGGACATGTTTGTTGCATGGAGCGCTCACCCCCGTGGGGGTGGGAGGCAGAAACCGGTGCCATCTTTGAGGCACGGCACTCCGCAGCTCCCAACACTTCAGTGTAAAGACTCTACCACATTGTTTACATACATTGGGATTCTATCCAGTATGTTTTTCTCTCCTCTGTAGATGACTGTTACACATAAAGGCTTTACCACATTATTTATATTCATATGGTATGTATGAATTTTTCTCCAGTATATATTTTTAATGTCTTTGAAGACCACTGTTCCATCTAAAAGTTTTACCATACTATTCACATTCATATGGTTCTCCTCCACTATGTTTTTTTTTTATGTAACAGTAGAACATTCGTATATGTAAAGGCCTTAACACATTGTTTACATTCATATGGTTTTTCTCCACTATTAAGGTTTTCATGCACCTTAAGATAATGGTGCCATCTGAAGGCTTTACCACATTGCTTGCATTGATATGGTCTTTCTCCATTATGAATTTTTTTCATGTGACTGAAGAACACTGTGATATCTAAAGGCTTTACCGCACTGTTTACATTCATATGGTTTTTCTCCTGTATGAGTTCTTTCATGTACTTGAAGTTCACTGGATGTAAAGGCTTTTCCATATTGTTTACATACATAAGTTTTCTCTCCAGTATGCATTTTTTCACGGCTTTGAAGAAGACTATTACATCTAAAGGCTTTACCACACTGTTTATATTCATTTGGCTTTTTTCCAGTATGTGTCTTTTCATGGCATTGAAGATCACAGTTATATCTAAAGGCTTTACCGCATTGTTAACAGGCATAGGGGTTCTCTTCAGTATGTGTTTGTTCATGTCTTTTAAGACTAGTGTTAGTAATAAAGGCTTTACCACATCGTTTACATGTGTAGGGTTTCTCTCCAGTGTGTGTTTTTTCATGAACTTGAAGATAACCCTGACACTGAGTGTCAGGGTGCAAGGTTGATGCCCCTTTTTTTCTAAATTTTTAAAATATTATTGTGAGTATAATGTGTATGTATATGAGTGTGTGTGTCACAGTTGTCAGGGAAAGAACTTTTTTTTTCTATGTTCTTTCTTTTGACACATAGTGTACTCATCTTCTAACTTATACCCAATGACCAATGAAGCTCTACAAGATAAGCAATCTTTTTTTTTTTTTTTTGTCTTTTTGAGACAGGGTCTCCCTGTAGCCCCAGCTGTCCTGGAACTCACTCTGTAGACCAGGCTGGCCTTGAACTCACAGAGATCCGCCTGCCTCTGCTTCCCAAGTGCTAGGATTAAAGGCGTGCGCCACCACGCCCAGCAGATAAGCAATCTTAAAACAAGTTATAATCTTGGACTGTAGTTTTAATAAAATGACATAAAGTGCAGCAGTAGGCCAGAAATGGACACTGATCTGAGAGACCCACACTTGGTCAGGTTTTCACTTCCCCAGAAGACTTTTCCACAAGACAAATACAAAGCCAGTGCCTTTGTGGACGTCACCTCCAGATCGGTCCAGCTTATCACCCAGACCCAATAGGGAGCTCCACACTGAAAAATTCCCTTGACATAAGGGGAAGATATATCACATGCACAGCTGCCTTTTTCATTGTATACTTCATTCCCTACCAGGCCAGAAGAGAATGTCAGATTCTCTTGAACTAAAGTTATAAGCAATTATTAGCCATAGATATGGTTGTTGAAAACTGAACTCTGGTTCTCTACATGAGCAACAAGTCCTCTGAATTGTTGAGCCACCTCTCCAGGCTCCTAAGTTTTAAGTTTTATAGTCCTTTCTATTTTGCTCATGAGACAATATTAATTCAGAAGAAATACCTATAAAACACTGCATCCATACCTCACGCTCTCAAGGACAAGGAGTAACTGGTGTAACTGGACATACACTTCTTCAGATCACCCTAAAATTATGTACTGATTCAATGCAAATCTGATTAAAATTGAAAAGAAAATAATCACAGAAATGTTAAAAAATTTCTAAACTTTAATTGGAAAGGAAATGAACCTCCTCCAAAAGACCAACCAAATGCAGGATAACCCAAACAATCATCAGCAATGAAGAACTGCTAGAGACGTTATCATCCCTAATCTCAAATAATACCACAAATAACATAAACAGAAGGTACTAGCATAAAAACAGATACACTGATCAATGGAATAGAAGGAGGACCCAGTTGTGAGTCCACATACTTATAACAACTTGATTTTTGACAAAGACATCAAAAACACATACTGGAAAAAAGACATCATGTTCAAGAAATTAAGGGAGTCAAAAGGATTAGTACACATAGAAGAATGAATCTAGATACCTATCTCTCGCCATACACAAACCTAACTCCAAATCCATCAAGGACTTCAACAGAAGACTTCATAACCTCAGTCTTATGGAGCAGAAAATAGAGAATGCCACTGGCACAGGAAAGAACTTGATGAAGATGACTCCTATAGCCCAGGCATTAAATCCACAATTAACAAAAGTGATCTCATGAAACACAAATGCTTCTGTATGGGAAAAGAAATCATCATCTGACTGAAGAGGCAACCTCCAAAATGGGAAAAACATCTTTACCAGCTATATGTCTGACACAGGGTTCACATCTTGAATGTATAAAGAACTGAAAAAAACTAAGCATCAAAAAAAACAACCAACCCAATTAAAAATTGGGGCAAAGAATTGTACAAATAGCTCCTAAAGAAGCCAGGTGTGGTGGCACACGCCTTTAATCCTAGCACTTGGGAGTCAGAGGCAGGCGGATCTTTGTGAGTTCAAGGCCAGCCTGGTCTACAGAGTGAGTTCCAGGACAGCTGGAGCTACAAGGAGACCCTATCTCGAAAAGACCAAAAAAAAAAAAAAGAGCTCCTAAAGATAAAACAGAACTGGCTGAGAAATATTTAGAAATTGTTCAATACTGTTAACCACCAGGGAAATACATTACCCAAAGAAAGGCCTCTGTATCCTACTACAGAAATAACTGCTCAACCATATACATTGCTGCTCTATTTATAAGAGCCAGAAAAGAGAAACATTCTAGATATCTACCAACTGATGAAAAGTCAGTGAAAGTATAGAACATTTACCGATGAAGTACTCTTGAGCTCTTTAGAAAAAAATAGAATATGGGGCTGGAGAGATGGCTCAGCAGTTAAGAGCACCGACTGCTCTTGCAGAGGACCCGGGTTCGATTCCTATCACCCACATGGTGGCTAAAAACTGTCTTTAACTCCAGTTCCAGGGGAATCTGATGCCTTCTTCTGACCTCCATGGCATTGCACAACATGGGTGCACCAACCTACATGCAGACAGTACACTCATACACATAAAAAAATATAAAAAATAGAATATGAAATTCACAGTGAAATGGATGGAACTGGAAACAATCATCCTGAGTATGGTAACCAAAACCAAGGAAGAGAAAAGCCTCATGTTCTCTCTCATAACTGGATGCTAGCTTTGAATCCTTAGATATCAATGTCTCAAATGGAGAATCCATAGATTCCAGAAAACTGGTAAATGGTCATGGGAATGAAGAATAATAAAGGAAGGGATAAAGTGGATGGGGAATGGGAGGGCAATGCAAAGGAGGGAGTAGGGTAGGCATAACTAACCATTAGTCCTTTAGAAAAAGGGGGTGGTGCGCACCTTTATTGCCACCACTTGGGAGGCAGAGGCAGGTGGATCTCTGTGAGTTCAAGGCCAGCCTGGTCTACATAGTGAGTTCCAAGCCAGCTAAAGGGAGACCCTGTCTCAAAAAGAGAAAAAAAAAAACAAAGAAAGAAAGAATGAAAAAGGGATATACCTATTTTATTAAAGGGTGGTGCAAACCTTTAATGGAAACACTGGGAAGGTTTGGACAGGAGAAGAGAGACAAGTAGATCTCTGTGAGATTGTGGCCAGCCTAGTCTACAGAGTGACTCCAAGTGACCTGAGGGTATAGGGAGACCCAGTTTCAAAAAACAGTAACAGTGCAGGGGGTGGTGTTGCATGCCTTTAATCCCAGCACTTGAGAGGCAGATGCAGGAGTATCTGTGTGAGTTCAAGGCCAGCCTGGTCTAGATAGTGAGTTCCATAACAGCTGGAGCAACAAGGATATCCTGTCTCAAAAAGACCAAAAAGAGAAACCAGCAAAAACAAAAACAAAAAAAAATAACAAACAAAACAGTCATATGGAAACCCACCACTACAGAAACTTCTTAAAGTATATGCATCTGTAATATAAACAAATTAAAGAATGGAGGGGGACAGGGACTTTCTCTTTTGAATCAACTGACCATGGGGTCCCATGAACCATCAAACAACACAGACACCTTGCTCTTGGTTACTCATGAGAACTTCAGAGAAAGATCCTATTAGTAAAGACACTACATACACAAGTTGTGGAAGAAACAAAGAGAAATGCCAGGTGTGGTGGTGCATGTCTTTAATCCTAGCACTTGGGAAGCAGAGGAAGGTGGATCTCTGTGAGTTCAAGGCCAGCCTTGTCTACATAGATGCATAGACAGCTGGGACTACAGGGAAACCCTGTCTCAAAAAGACAAAAAAAAGGACAAAAGAAAGAAAGAAAGAAAGAAAGAAAGAAAGAAAGGAAGGAAGAGAGAGAGAGAGAAAGAAAAAGAAAGAAAGAAAGAAAGAAAGAAAGAAAGAAAGAAAGAAAGAAAGGAAAAGAAATCATGCTGCTACTCACTTCAAAGCTTCCTCTGTGCTGACTAGTGTTAGTAGTGCTGCAAGGTGCTATGTATGTCACCATAAGAGGGAGCTGAACATCAACTTTACCTGCCATGAATCGTGTATGCTACAAGCAAGATATGCGCCGTGGTACAATTGTGCTACAGTCTTATGGAAGTAACCAAGTACTTTCTGAGTGGATTTGAAGTACACTTCACAAAATGGAGCCAATCTCTGATGCTGAACTCAGGCGTAGAAATGAACCTGTGGCTAGCAGGTCACAGGACACTGCAGTGACTACAGGAACATTATTCTGCTAAATAAACAGCATATTAAACCAACTCCTAATGACTATTACTCATAGATTAATGTATCTCTCAGTTCTCATCAGTGAAGTTGCAGATCATGATGGAACAGAGACACACGACTGGCCGAGGTCCAGGAATAGGTGGATGCAGACTGCTTAGCCCTTAATAGGACACATGAATCAAATTTTGGCCTTCCAGCTAGGGTCTGCAGAGGGAAAAAGGGCTTGTAACCTGGTTTGAGAAATTGGTAAAAAGTTTTAGTATGCAGAGCTCTAGAATGAGGGCCAGCTTTAATACACAGGGCTCCAGAATGAGAGCCATAACCAAGAAACTATAAAAGGTGGAATTTTCTGGCATGGCGCATTAAATCTGTCACCTATCTCTGAGATATTATCTAACATGACACAGTAGATTCCTAACTTGTTACAGTAGGTCTCTCAACTATCTCTCTGATAATAAGCTATTTCATTTTCTCTTCTTTAGATTACAGTTTCCTGTTGGGGTGTTTTAAACCACACAGTTAGCTCAGATAAATGAAGTTTGTTTTGGTGTTAAGGTCAGTTGAGGTTCTGGTCCTTAAGGGGTCACTCAGGCCTCACGCCTAGCTCTCTTCACCAGTTCCATCTATGTGAGGACAGTCAGTCCTTGCTTGGCCATACCTTTCCTTTGAAGCGTGAGGAATTTCTCCTCTATATGGACTTTCCTCCTTTGACTGGACACCGGCAGGATAAAGTTCTTTTAAGTGAATCTCCAAGACTTCCCTGGCGCGGGATGACTGGTGATTCGCTGCCACAGGACATGCATAAAGTTGCAGATGCAGGACCCTAGAACCCAAGTCAACCTCAGAGGGTAGGGGCCAAAATATTGTCCCATCAAATCCCTCTTGCCAAATCAGATTGGAGCTTTAAGTGTGGTTGCTAAACCTCCAAGAGGATTATTTGAATTAATTTGGTACTTTAATTACCATATAATTCCTAAGTAAAGCTTGAACATTGGCTTAAGCACTGTTAATAAATTCTTAATTGCTGTGGGAAAAATATTCTAACTAATAATAAAAGCTCAAGGTAGGAGCCTGGTAGTGGCTGCAGCACAGGCTAGGAAAGGATGCTATTTACTGGCTTGTGTTGCTGGCTCATGTTCAGCCTATTGTATACAATATAGAAATATCTGGCCACGAATGGCATTGCCCACAATGGGCACAGGCCAGTCCGATGAAGGCAATTATTGAGGTTTCTCAGCTCAGGTGATCAAGATGACATTAAACCTATGCAATAAGTCTTCTACAATTTGTTCTTTAAGGTCTATGAAGGTCATTTAGGTACTCAAAGTACAATGATTTAAACCATGCAAGGCAAAAGGTTCTAACATAACCCATGAAACAAACCCAAGATAATAAAGAGGTTAAAACCAGTACCTTCTCAAATGAAGGCCATGTCACTTGTCCCCAGATTTTGAATTATAGCTTTGAAAAGGAAAAGGAAGTGGGGGGGCCATCATCACATACCAATAGCAGACAGGAAATACTTAGGGCTCACCCAAATTGTTTACATTCAGACTGTCCATGTGGTCACCAGAAGTAAAACCTAATTTCTCTTAAAAATATTAAAAGTAACATGTGCAAAGTATAACAGATATATAAAACAATTTTAGTATGTATGGGTAACTCTATATATGTCTGTTTCACTTGAGGCTGTAACTAGGTATATAGTACCTGGTAGGTGGAACACAATTTCTTGTATATGCCATAATTAAATTATAGAATTCTTTTTTTTTAATTTTATTTATTTCTGTATGTGTATGAATGTATTGTCTGCATGCAGGTTTGTGCACCCGTGTCGTGCAATGCTGTGGAGGTCAGAAGAGGGTGTCAGATTCCCCTGGAACTGGAGTTCTCCTGGAACTGGAGTTTCAGATGGTTCTCAGCCACCATGTAGGTGCTGGGGATCGAACCTGGGTCCTCTGTAAGAGCAATTGGTGCTCTTAACTGCTAGGCCATCTCTCCAGCCCACATTATAGAATTCTTAAAAGTGGAAAGTACTTCATGCATACATGAATAAGGTTCTAATAAATAAATTTGGCGGTGACACTTTGCAAAGGTTGTGCTAAGTGGAGGTACATGCATTGTAATCATACACAGACAGATCTTAATATACTGTTTAACAATGTCATACACATACACACATTTATCCACACATTCCCTTAAGAGATTTTTATCCTAGTGGTTGTATTGAACTGTCATATGCATTGGAAAAAACACCTTTAGAAATATTATTTAAAACATGCAGCTCTGATTAATTGTGCTACCAAGGCACCTGTGGTTCTAAAACTATGATTTTATTGAAATACTTTAACAAGTGATGGAAAACAGAATTATATATAATAATTAAAGAACTGACAATATCAAAGGTACTTTGGCTGTTTTATTGGAGGGAAGGGATTGCAGGGGAAGCAATGTGCCACTGTCCAAGTACCAGAGTATGAATGAATCCAGGAATTTTTTAAAATGGTCTCTGGTCAGAAGGACAGTGACATAGCACAGGAGAAAAAAAAAGAAAAACCTGTTAGTGAACCCGTAAGGGTCAAAAAATCAGGTCTTCAGATGTCTGGAAACAAGAAAAAAAAACTGGAAAAGAAAATTTTTAGTTGTAATACCTGTGGAAAAATAATTTGGACAGAGAAGAAATAAAACCTTCATATAAACAGTGTAGAAACCTAGGAACCCAGGGTTCAAATCAGGCCTTTGAAAAAAAGTTTAAGAGGCATGCCAAAAGTAAACTTTATTTAATTTTTTGTTTGTGCAGAACATAGAATAAAACAAGTTTGAAGTGGCCACTTTGTTTTGACAAAAAATACAGAACATGGACACATGACAGTTATAAAGACACACTGAAGAACAGTTATAACACACAGACAGGTTTGGACAGACACATGACCTAACTGTGTCCATTAACTCTGGACAGTGGAAAAAAATCCCCTTTTATCTAAAGTTGTCCTTTGTTGTCCAGGGCTGTAGACAATTATCACATTTACAAAGAATCACTTAGAGTTTAAGATATTTGCTTAGGTAGAAAAAGACTGTATGCCCTACTGTGCTTTGCAGCACAGGCTGTTCTACACCTGCGAAGGATGGTGGACTGGGTAGGCAGGAAAGTCTGGTGGCTTGTGCTTATTACCTGCTAATTTAATGAGAATAAATTTAGTTAGTGGAAAAATCAAAAGATCCCAGCCAAGTAAAAAGTTACTGCCTGAGGGAAAAGCTGGAAGCTAGTGAGACAGGGTGTGGTCAGCAGACCTCTTTAATCTCAGATATAGAGGCTGGGGCTACAGGGAGACCACAAAAAAAAAAAAACACCCCACAAAAGATCTAATGACTTAAATGTGAGACAAAATAAGTTCAAGAACAGGAACAAGTTAGAAGATGTTGATCTGAATTTAATGTTTTCTACACTTTACCTAAAAACATATTTGCCTGAGCTAATGACTCTACTCATTTACTTTACTTGTTATGATGGTGAACGAGGCCTACCCTTTTGTTTGCATTATTTCTAAGACTTGTAATCTTTTGTCTATCTTTGCTATTTTGTTTTGTTGAAACAAAAATAGAACAAATGAATTACATAAAACTAGAAGTTTTCTGCACAAAGGAAACAACCCTGAGCAAAGACAAGCAACAAATTGGGAGAAAATATTTGAAATTCCTGTATGTGATAATGGGATAACATCCAACATATATGCAGTGATCAAAATATCTGTACCTACTGCCACTTCATTTTTTTAAATACTTAATTATTTTTATTCTATGTATATGAATGTAGTGCCTGCATATATGTAAGGGCACCTGTGTCCTGCAATGATTGTGGAGGAGAGAAAAAGGCATTGGCTTCCTTGGAACCTAGTTATGGATGGTTGTTAGCCATCATGTGGGTGCTGGGAATCAAACCCAGGTCCTCTACAGGAAGAGTCAGTGGTCTTACCCATTGAGTTCCCTACTGCCACTTCTTAAATAACAAGAAGAAAGAACAAGGAGACTGGGGACCTGAACCAGCATTTGTCAGCTCCATGGATATGCTCCCACCCCCTGATCATCCATAAGGAAAACTAAAAACAAAACAACATGTTTTATATTGCATTTCTGACCTCACTGGGAAAAAATCAGAGTCATGAATATTTATCCCTGTTTGTGTCTAAGAACTTTAAATTTCTCACATTTCATGTTTGATAAATCTGGGCATAATTTTCAGAAGACACAGGAGGTCCAATTTTATAATTTTGCATGTCCAAATCAAATGGAGCTTGAGGAGTTTCTAGAACACATCTGGCCTCTAGAACAGGCTGACTCTATTATGAAAATACTCCATTGGGGCTGGAGAGATGGCCTAGTGGTTAAGAGCACTGACTGCTCTTGCAGAGGACTTGGGCTTGATCCCCGGCACCCACCTGGTGGCTGAGAACCAGCCTCTTCTGAATCCAACACCCTCTTCTGACCTCCGTGGCATTACACAGGTGCACAAACCTACATGAAGATAGTACATTCATACATAAAAAAATAAATAAAATTTTTAAAAAATCAATAAAATATTAAAAAAAGAGAGAAAACACTCCATTGTGTTCATGTATCACATTTTACTTATCCATTCTTCTCTTGTTAGACACTTAGATTGACATGCAATTTAGCTATTTGTGAATGGTGCTGAGATAAACATTGGTATTCAAGCAGATATGTGAGTTGGAATCCCTCAGGTCAGTACCTGGATTGGTATACTTGGGTCATATAGAAGATCAGTTGTCAGTATTTTGAGAAATCTCACTGATTTCTAAGTGGCTGGACTAGTTTACATTCCCAGAAGCAGTGTGTAAGAGCTCCCTTTTGCCCACATCCTGGCTAGCATTTGTTGCAGTTCTCTTGATGAACCACTCTGGCTGGGGTGAGATGGAATCTCAATGAAGTCTTGATTTGCATTTCTCTGGTGGCATGTGTTTATTTTCCATGTGTTTATTCGTACTTCATCTGTTAAAAACTGTCTGCTTGTTTCGTTAGCTCATTTATTGATTGGGGTACTTGGTTTCTTTGTGTTTAGGTTTTGATTTCTTTGTATAGTCTAGATATTATCCCTCTGTCAGATGTATAGATTTTGAAGACATTCTACCATTTTCAAGCTGTCTATTCACTGGATTAACTCTCTTCTTTGCTGTGTAGCAGCTTTTCAATTCCATGAGGTTCCTTTTGTCCATTGTTGGCATCATTCCTGAGTAACTGAAGTTTTATTCAGTCCATACTTAGGCCTTTATCCTGAAGGGGTTTTCCTTTTTTCTCCATTTGTTTTGGGGTTTAATCCATTTGGAGTTGATTTTCCACTAGGGTGAGAGATAAGGGTCTAGTTCCATTCTTCTATATGAGGATAGTCTCTGTGTTTGTCCTGCATTTTCAGAATCTGGCCTTCTTCTTTCTCCTTTATAAGGACTCTTGGGACAATTTTGGATAATTTTTTAAGAAGCAGGACAATCCTCTGGTTCTTGACAATCATTTCTGTACATTCTCTTTTACAATGAGAAGTCATATGCTCACATGGTCCATTCATTAGTGTCTGGACATCATGAGAAGAAGTACTGTTTAACACACTACAGTATTTATTTGATATATTTTAGATAGATTGATGAATTTGTATGTTTATTATAAAATGAAAGATATCCGACAGTATGGACTCACTCTTTGCTTGTTGCTACACTGAGGATTCAATCTATGGACTTGCAGATGCTAAGCAAGCACTCAACAGCTAAGCTGACTTGTTCTCTTTTTACTTGGGCCTCTCAAGTAACCCAGGCAGCATTTGAACTTATGATCCTCCTGCCTTATCCCCTTATGAGGCTGGAAATTCAAGTGTGTACCACTAGTTCTGGCTGAAATTATGCATCTTTATGTGGTCCTGGTAGCATGGGAGATGGATAAAATACAGGTAGATACATTTGGCCCAGTGTGTACAGCTCATAGTCAGTCAACAGTAACATCCTGTGTCTTCAGGGAATTACCTATGTCCTGTATTACCTATGTCCTGTTTTCTGTGGACAACTTACCAGTCATGAAGGGAGAAGGGAACTGGTGAGCTGATGATAGTGTTTTTAGTAAGTGCACTTGTTAAAGGATAAAACCTTGTGTTGAAGAGATTTAGTGTGAACTTAACACACCTGGTTAAAGGGAAACTCAGTTGAGGAATTGTTTCCATAATCGGCCTGAGGCCAAGTCTGTGGGGAATTTTCTAGATGGTTGAGTGATGTGCTAGGGCCCAGACCACTGTGGGTGGTGCCAACTCTGGATACATAGTCCTGGGCTGTATAAGAAAGCAAGACCTGTATAAGAAACCAGGGCCAGAGGAGCAAGCCAGGAAAACAGCTATTCTCCATGGTCTGTGCTCCAGCTCCTGCCTCCAGGTTCCTGCCTTGAGTTCCTGCCCTGTCTCCCCTCAGTGATGAACTGTCATCTAGGAGATGTGAGATAAAATAAACCCATTCCTCCCAAAGTTGGTTTTGATCAGTGTTTTTATCACAGCAAATAAAAGTAAAATAACACAGAAGTTGGTATCAGAAAGTAGGCTGTTGGCTATGAAGAACTTGACCATGTAGGTCTGGGGAGGAATGTGGAAGATTTTGGAAGTTTGGGTTAGAAAAGTGGGCCATTCTAGTAGGAGCCTGGAAGAAAGCAGTGCTGAGAACATCGTAGTTCAGGGAGGAAAATAGGGACTTAAGGGGTATTTTGGCAAAAAGTCAGCTGGTGTCTGCTCACAGCCTAAGAGTTTGCCTAAGGCTAAGCTGAAAAGCAATGGACTAATGTCTTTGGTGGAGGAAATTTTAAGACAGCCTAACACAGAAGTGGCAGTGTAGCTATTAATGGTGGATATTAAGCAGATCTACAGTGAAAAAGAGCAAGTAGGGAAGAAAGAAATGTAAAATGCACAATTTGTGTGAAAAAGAGCACTAGGAAGATTGTTGGAGCCACATGTTGAAGGAAAGGCTCTCCTTGATAAGGAGATTTACGTGATTAAAGAGAAGTTTAGCGAGTGCCTTCAGGCCAAGACCATACCCAGCTAAGTCTCCAATGGTGCTGCAGGGGTTTTCTATTCCTGGTAAACTGATGGCAATGTGGATGAAGTGGGCCAGAGTCCACTACAGACCAGCAGCCCAACTTGCATTATTGTTCACTGGTACTGGCTTTAAACCCATGAAAAATGCAAAAGTGAAGGGGTTATTAGCTCTTCCTTTTTGATTTCAGAGAGCTGAGGCCAAGTAGGGGTATCCCTGCAGAAAGAAGGCCCTGACAGGGCATTGTGTGAAACTGTGAAGGTGAAACCTGGTTGGCAGTGAAGAAGCCAAGAAGACATTAAAGATGCTATAGTCAATACAATGATTTAATTATAGAAAACAAAGACTTTTAGTGTTTTCCCACCATTGTTTTGCAGCACTTAAGTGTCAAATTAGTGTATCTTTGGGTTGTATTGCATTAAAATGTTGGATTTTAAACATTGCTGTTTGAATTTATGACTTGTGTTTCATTCAATGAGTTTTGGCTTGGAATTGGACAGAATCTCCAAGCTCTAAAATAGCCTTAAACCTCCTTTTGTGATTTTTGTACCACATATGTACACAAAGCAGAATTCTAGGCACGAGCAATGATAAAATTACAACTCTGAATGCTATTGAAGATGTTCTCCATCCTGCAATATTAAATACTCAGCCAAGAATTAATGCTTCATGTAAAAATAAGCAAACCCATCCATCTATTATGCAAATTTGCTTTCATCAGTCATATACATGTATGCCAAAAGTATTGTTCTAAAGTAGCATTCTTTATGAATTATTATCAATAAATACTTGGTTTACAAACCTTAAAAAAAATATGCTATAGTCATGAGGCATCTGCCAAGGGAAGCTGAACACATGCGGAGGTACCAGTCTGAAAGAGAAGTGTATATTTAACACAGCAAAGCTGAAGGAGCTTAACTATCTAGCCCTGTGGAAGCAAGTGGAGCTGCAAGATTTAATGTTTACCTGCTAGGTTTCAGTCTTGTTTTGGTCTGGTATTTCCTCACTATACCCCCATTCCTCCTTTTGGAATGGGACTGTGTATTTGGTTCCACGTATGTTGAAAATATGTAATTTTCCTTTTGCTTTCACAGGGGCTTAAAGTTAAGAGATTGCCCTGAGTCTCTGGAGAGACTTTATACCCTGGACTTTTGAAAAGTATTGAGACTGACAAAGACTATGGGGACTTTTAAGGTTAGACTAAAGTCATTTTGCATTTTAAATGGTCCTGAAACTATGGGGGCCAAGGAGTGGAATGTGGCAGTTAGAATGAGAATGTCCCCCATAGGCTCCAAGTATTTGGACATTTTGTTTCCAGTTGGTCGTGCTGTTTTGGGAGATTTTAGGAGGTGTGGCCTTGCTGTAGGAAGTCCATTACCAGTAGTAGGCTTAGAGAATTCTAAATGTGTTGACAATCTCCAGTCCCTGATATCTGTGCCTGCTTGAAGGTGTGAGTGTTCCTCTTTCTGCTCCTGCTCTGGCACCTCCTGCCACCATGCCTCCCCACTGTGATAGACTCTGATTCCTCTGGAATGGTAAGCTCTTCCTTCTATAGGTTCCCTTGGTCATACTGTGTTACCACAGCAACAGTAAAGGTAACTAAGACAGAGCATCAGGTGAGATGCATCACATATAAACACTTATATTTCAAGAGGTTTCATGGAAAACATTTTGAAACCTGGTCATGTTTGCCATTCCCTAAGACCAGACAAGAGGACTACAACTTCAAGGCCAGGTTGAGCAATTTAGTGAGACTCTGTCTCAACATAAGGTGTAATGGGGCTAGGACTGCCTCTCAGTGGTACAGGACTTGCCCAGTGAGATGCTGAGTTCAATCCTCAGTATGGAAAAAAAGTATCCTGCATGTGAGAAAGAACATGTATAATTAGTACATTAATGCACATAAGTACATCAAAAGTAAATAACTCCCCTTTCTTCTCTCTAGATCCCTTTTTCCTCTGTATGTCCTTTGAATTTGTCTGTTCAAACCCTCTCAGTACATGAACACCTACTTGTTCTTTTGCTGTTTTTTGAAACAGTATCATTTATAATAGTTATTCAAATAGAATTTTGTAGACTACAGCCAAAGTGGCACCAAAAATGAGCTTAGTATACTAAATGTTTTGAAAAAAATAATTCTCATTGAAGAATCTAAAATAAAGCAGTTATTGTTATTCTAATCTTGTCAACTTGATAAAACTTAAAATCACTATAGCAACACACACACACATGTGTGTGTGTGTGTGTGTGTTTATATTGGGTTAAGTGAGGTGAGAAAACTGACCCCACATGTTGGTGACACCATCCCATGGGCTGGGATCTTGAAATGAATGAAAAGGGGAACTCCAGCTGAGCACTGGCATTAACCTCTCTGCTTCCTGACTTCGGACACAATGAGACCAGCAGCTTCATACTCCATGCATCCCCTCCACAGTGAACTGTGTTCTCAAACCATGAGCCAAAATCAACCCCTACTCCCTTAATTTGTTTGATTAAGCATTTCGTGACAATGAGAAAGCAGATACAAAAATGCACAAAAAAAAAAAAAAGTAAGGAACTCTCCCTTGCCATGTCACATATGCAAGCAATAAAATAAATAAAAGCAATAAAAATTAAAATCAAAACAAGAAAATATTATACAATAAATAATTGCATCTCTGAAAAAAAAATCCTCTCCCGACCTCACACACACTAACTACTTGGACAAAATAGACCAACCTTTAAAAAACCAGCAACTTGGAGGCTCATCCTATATGGCACTGTGTTATTGTTATATAGCCTCCAAAAATAACCCAGGCTACTGCCACAGCCCTTGATTACCTCCCAGAAGTTGAAGGTAAGACCCTGTTGCTGAAGACAGGACATACTTCAGACACGGGACTTGGGGCAAGGGAGCTGGAACTGACCTGGAAACCTCATCCCTGAAGAGTAGCTCACATAGTTCTAGGGGACAGTATGCAAGCTGCTAAGGGAAAAAATGAATCGATGTCCAACCCCAGCTTTAAAGCCTAAGAACCACAACACTGACCAGCACAACAAATAATACCAGTGCAGTAGTACTACATTTATCTTGGGGGCAATCAACAACCATTTAACTAGACTTAAAGCTCTCTTAATGGGATGGAAGTGTAAACATAGAGAAACACATGCTGCTGGAGAGGTCATAGATCCCAGAGAAAATTTTTATTTCTGTCATATTTCTAGACAAATGTAATTTCTTACTATATGCTCAATATGGCACCTTATATTTACAGACAAATACACTATACACCACTCATTGAAGAAGCTTCTTTTCGCAACAGATAGAGACTATTACAGAGTTCCACACTTGGTCACACACAGAGAATATGTGTCTCTGAGATGCCCAGGCATAAACGACACAGCTACAGTGAACCTCTACACCCAAGACTCATGAACACAGCAGAACAGGGCGTAGAGGGAACAGTAATGTATCCCTCAACTCTCACCAGTAGTTTCTGAATGCAGCACAGTGCAATGAAAGCAGAAGGCCACAAGTGGCCAAGAGAATAAATACCGCAGTTTGTGTCCCTGGATAGACAGCAGTATTAAACCTCAGCCACCCATGGCTCAGAGATCATTGCAGAAGAGGAAGTGGAAATCCTGTAAGAGCCAGGGTGTGTGCATGAAAATAAGGAAACAGAGTCTTCCAGGCCTCTGGGAATTTGCTCTTATGAACTTACAATGGTGAGAGCATGCTCAAGATCCATGCAGACTGGATCAGACAAAAACCCATCACAGAACTGGGAAAATGGGCAGTAGGCCCCAACCTTAGTGCAGGAACTATTGGCAGCTGATTGTTGCTAGGTGACAGAGAGTTGATCTTCTTTAAGGGAGTAAATCTATACAGACTGACTAGACTCCGGTGGATGAGCTTGCATGGAGGGACATCTAGGTAAAAAAGTTTGAGTCTATAGACCTTAGCATATATGAGAGACTGCATGAAATCCAGTGGAAGGGGCCTAGGGGAATTGTGGATAGAGGAGGGGGTCTAAATATGATTAAAATTTGCTGTCTGAGCTGCATAAAATTAAACTAAAATGTCCATTAAAATTCAATTAAAATAAATATAACAAATAAAAAAGTATAACAAAGTATTTTTAAAGACTACCACATTCACACTCTTGGAAATAGTATACATTGAATTTGAATAATTCTTTCTCTTAAGTATTGACAATGTGATGTGTGAGGTGTGAGAAATGTCAATGCAATGTGCTCTCTTCTCTATCAAACAGGGTTTTTCCTTTGAAATGTTAGAGGCTTCAAAAGCCTGCCACCGTCTACATGTCCTTTGTCTCCTATTTACTCTTCCCAGTGGAGGAGGTGGCTGTCAGCTCTAAGGTTTGGGAATTCTGGACAGACTCATGACCTAACATTTGTCTTTTATTTTGATGTTGAGTTGAGAGACATCTTTATATATT
This sequence comes from Rhizomys pruinosus, assembly GCA_009823505.1. Taxonomy (NCBI): domain Eukaryota; kingdom Metazoa; phylum Chordata; class Mammalia; order Rodentia; family Spalacidae; genus Rhizomys; species Rhizomys pruinosus. Next base: position 706,933 of record VZQC01004674.1, on the reverse strand, counting down.
GATTCTAGAACATGGTTAGACAGATGGTCTGTGAACTTTTTCTCCAGTTACTTAGACCACTTGATAAATTAATCTCTACACAGTGCTCCCTGATATACTTTTTACCATGGCAAATTCTAATTTATATTTTTTTATGCATTGCTACTCATTTTATTCTTTACCATACTTAGAAATCTATTAGAAAATTCAGGATTAGAAACATTCACCTCTACTTTTCCCATTTTATGGGAAGGGCGTGCTAAGACAAAGCATAGACAAGGTCATGTCCCAAGATGTACTTAATTTTGAAAGTCAATTAATGATCAGTATCAACAACAAAGATTACACATAGGAAAATGTTTGGACAGATTTCCAATTGAATTCATCCTTCTATAACTAAACTCCAATGTTTTATTTTTATGCTGTTTGAAAAAATTGACTGCAATCGAGGCAAGTAAAACCAACTAACAGGTGACAGACGCTTGGCCCGTCTCTAGCCCTGCAGCTACTGCAGAGCCTCTGGGTGTTTCTTTCCTTCCTTCTTAGGCCATTCCTCCCATAGAAGCACTGGAGCATTAATTTCCCCACTGCTGGGGTGACACTCACTCTTTAGACTCTTGATTTCCCAGGAGATCCCAACTTTCCTTGGCAGCCTCCCTCTGAGAATGACTAACACAGCATAGGTAACTGAGGTCAGCTCAGGGGGCTGAGCTCTGAAGTCAGCCCTGGAGGTTGTCAGTTACCTTGTTAGCTTAACAAGTCCCATGACTATTGCCCAAATACTTTATTTGCAGAAAGTTTTACTTTGTTCCAAAACTTTACCTCATTACCTCATCCATTAATTCTTCTTTATGTTTCCCCTCATTATCACGCCACCATCTAGCACAGTGTGTGACTGTGCTGCCCCATGGAGAGCACAGCATGCATGCTCTGTTTTCTACAGGGAAGCTGTCCGCATGTGTCCAGGGCTGGACTAGCACAGTAGTATCAAAACTTCCCTGAATCTCCCAAAGAAGGTGCAGACATCAGTTATTGATTTATTTGAGTTTATTCAGAAATTTCACATTTACTTTTACCTGCTCAAAACCAGTGCCCATTAAAACCCACAGAGACCAAGAATATTGACATGTAGAGATAATGAGGCCAGTTCAAAAGCTGAAGTCGCCACACACCAGCTGATGTTATCTGCCTGGTACAGGTGCACCAGATGCAAAACCATCATGGTGGACATGCAGGTCAGCTCTGAGGAAAGGTATTGAACAGAAATCTTAATACAAGTTTGTACAGTCACCTGAATTCATTCATGAGGTCATTTTCTCGAACCACCATTGCCTGAAAGTTTCCATGTCTAAGTGTTATAAAAACCCTACACTAAATCCATAAGTCATATTCCATAATTGTTATGCTTTTCTTTAAATTACTCTGTGTGTCTTTTGTGGAAAGCTGGGACTTGAATTAAATTACATTCTGATTTTTCTGTGGTATTCAGTGACTCATGAATAAAGATTGCATCTGTTGATGCTGAGACCCCAGGTCCACAGCAGTTGAGCTGTGCCCCACGGGTGAGCACCGGATTTTTTTAGTGCAGTGTCAGCATCATGATATATAAACACTCAGTTAAGAGTTTTTCAAAGAATAAGCATCAAAGGAATAAAATACAAATGGATTATTCATTCTCTCTCTCTCTCTCTCCTCTCTCTTCTCTCTTCTCTCTCCTCTCTCTCCACATCTTCTGAATTTAAGTCTTTCTTTCTTTTTTTTTTATTGATGCTTTGTGTATTTCATACATCATTTTCCAAATCAGTTCAGGCATATATGCCCTTCCCTTCCCCCCACCCCACCCCTATCCATCCCAAATCATGCATTCTGC
>VZQC01004674.1:682518-701836 GCA_009823505.1 Rhizomys pruinosus | reverse complement strand
AAAAAAAAAAAAAAAAAAAAGGTACCTGAGCAAGCCAGGGGGAGCAAGCCAGTAAGAAGCATTCTTCCCTGGTCTCTGCTTCCGGTCCTGGCTCCAGGTTCTGCCTTGAGTTTCCTGTCTTAGCTTTTCTCGGTGATGGACTGTGACCTGTAAGCCAAACAAAGCCTTTCCTCCCCAACACGCTTTTGGTGGGGCTTTCATTACAGCCACAGAAACCAAAGGTAGACAATGTATATGACGTTCTCTGGTCACACGTGCCCCCATCTCCCTCTCTACTTTTTCCTTCTGGTCCCCCTTCTCTTCCAAAATAGTCTTTGAGAACACGCTTAGATCATACACATGACAGAAAGCATGCAATATTTGTCTTTCTGAGTCCAGCTTATCTCCAGTTTATGCATTTTCCTGAAAATGGCATGATTCCATTTTTCTTTATGGCTGAAAAATTTGTGTGTGTGTGTGTGTGTGTGTGTGTGTGTGTGTGTGTGTGACGTTTTTATCCATTTATCTGTGGAGCACTTAGGCTGATTCTATATCTCAGTTATAATCAGCATCACAGTAAACATACTGATGACTTCAGTTCTTTTAGTTATGAGCTCGGTCCTGGTGTCACTGGACCAGGTGGTGGTTCTATTTTTAGCTGTCTGGGGAAGGCGTGCTGATGTCCATCGTGGCTGCACTAGTGTGCATCCCCACGGACAGTGTATGCTTGCTTTGTTCCACTACAGCCTCATCAGCATTTGTTGTCATTTATTTTCCTGATGACTGCCATTCTGACTGGGAGGAGTTGGAATCTAAAAGTAGTTTTGATTTGCATTTTCGCGATAAAGAGTATTATAAATAATATTTCTGTGGGATTCCGCACATCCTTAAAATGGAGAAGAAATCCTACCATTGTTTGGAATCATATGAATGAAATTAAAAGACATTATAGTAAGTGTAACAGGTCAGGCAGCAAAAAAGAAATACCCTATTTTCTTACTTATTGTGAATAGGAAAAAGTTGAATACTGAATTCATAGACTCAGAGAATAGAATATTTACCAGAGGCTGGGGGAGGAAGAGGACGGGGAGCTGTCAATCAAAGAGTAAAAAAAAAAAATTAGAGTTTTCAAATCATTTTATCTTTAATAACCTGGCAGTATTCAAAATGTGAAGGAAAAAAAGTCAAGTTTGTTCCCTTTATGAAGGTGATGCCCATCGCTAAGCTACTGATATAATCCTGGTCAAAAGCAACAAAGAGATGAGATTCCCAAGAGCCTGGGGAGGGTAAGAAAGCTTAAAGGCTCGCAGACTGATGCTTTTGGTTTCTGCTGAGCATTGGACGGGGAGGAGACTGACGATAGGAGACATTAATGATTCCTTAAAGGACAGGACGCAGTTGTTGGGTCACAAGCACCTAGAAGCGTTTCTTGATGGTGATTCCATGTTGCCAGTATTTGTCATCCAGGGAGAACCGGGCAGGGTGGGCGGAGCAAGTCTGTTGTCCCAGTGGATCAAACTTCAGCTTATAGACCCAATTGCCCTGCTCATTAAGATAATACTGGAGAAACATAATTATGCTTCAGCAGCAAGGCCCACGTCAGTCCCCAAAGGGTATAAAATTCTAATTTGACTCCTAGGTGATCTAGGAGGCCAATTTCACTATGTACTGCCAATAGTTAAAAACAATATATTCTATGTAGTGCTTACAGTTAAAAATGATATATTCTGTGTTGCAAAGTGGATGAACAGATTTTCACAATTTTCTCCATAAGGATGAAATCATGTGTGGGGTGGGGGGCATGGAAAAGGAAGCAACTCTAGATTTGATTGAGAAATGATGTATGACTTACGGAAAAAGTTTAATAACAATAAAAAAATTGAAAAAAAGGAAAAAAATGAAATCGCATGATGGGCATTGTGTTACACATTTTCAATCCCAGCACTTTTGTGGTGGAGGCAGGGAGACCACTGTCAGATGATGCCCAGCCTGGTCTACATAGTAGCCACCCAGGGCTACAGGAGGACCCTATCTCAACAAAACAAAAATAAAAACAACAAAAAAGAAGAGAATGGAAAGGAAAAGAAAATCACAGGAAGCAACATGGATCTATTGGACTAGCCATTCCACAGTGCACACTCTTCTACAATGTAAGACCTGAATCAAACCTTACCCTTGACAGACCCCTGAGTGAGAGACTCGGAGACAAGATTCTTGATGCAAAAGCAAGAGGTTTATTTCTCTGGCACACCAGGGTTCGCCTGTACAACAGGGAGAGGTGAACCCCGAGCAATCTCTGCATACTGTTTTTGTACACTTAGAGCAGGGCAGGAATCAAACCCCAGTCTCCCGCATGACAGGTGGGGATACTCAGCATGCTTGGGTCTGCAGGTGGATTGGGGCCAGGGTCCTCAGGGTGGTTCTTCCTGGAATTATAACTGACTGTGGTTTCCTGTTATTTGCTAACCTAGGGAGGGGTTGCTATTTGCTAACCTATTTGCTAACCTAGGGAGGGGTTGCTATAGTTATTTTGCAAAGTGGAAAATTCCACTGGCCTCTTTCTGTCCCTTCAACAACACAAGCTGCATACCATACTCATATATATATATATATATGTGTGTGTGTGTGTCCTTTTTTTTTTAGTCTTTTTGAGAAAGGGTCTCCTTTTAGTCCCAGTTGGCCTGGAGCTCACTCTGTAGACCAGGCTGGCCCTGAACGCACAGAGATCGGCCTGCCTCTTCCTCTCAAGTGCTGGGATTAAAGTCATGTGCCACTACACCTGGCTATATATGTATAATTCCATCCACATGGCAGTTAACAACAGTCCATAACACTAGTTCCAGAGGTTCTGGCCCCTGTGGTCACTGCACACATGTGGTACATGAACATACATGCAGGCAAACACACACAAAGCAAAAATAAATAAATAAATTTTAATAACAAATTATATATATATATATATATATACCAGCCAAAGACATGAGGAACAGACTAATCGACTAGATCTGGGTTATATTTTAGAGAACTCGGGGCAACCTATGGACTGGAGAATGTGGGCTTTATGGCTGGTCTCAGTCCACACTCTATTGAGGGTAAATGTGATGGAGCAAAACACACTCTGGGAGCATCAGAGGGTGAAATTCAAAACTTTATTTTCCAGTACAGGACATATAGGAAGCTTCTACCAACCAGCATAGAGAGCATCTGACCATATCCAATCATTGAAAAAGTCAACCTAATCATGCAGTTATAAAGTCTTTAGCATACACATGCTTCTATAGATGATCACAGGTTGTTTACAAACCCAAGTTGCAGGGCAAATAATCATGGAGAGGGGGCTGCATGAAGATGTTGCCAGGAAGGGGGCCATATTAATGGTGCGGCAAGAAATTCAGCAATATGGCTTACTAATCAGACCTGGGAGTGGAGAAATCTTTGCCACTATTTCATCTGATGAAGAATTAATATCTAGAACATATAATTTTTAATTAAATTCCAGAAGAACAAATATTCCAATCTACAAATAGGAAAAAAATTGCATAGTGAGCTCAAAGAAGTCCCAGCAACCAGCAAATGTGTGATAAAATGTCGTCAGCCATCTAGAAAATGTTCATGGTTTCCAGTGATCTTTACCTTTGTTCATTTTTTGACCTCTCATTTATTACAGATTGATCTTTTTATGTCAACAATTCTGTCAACTTTGGGTTTGATTTTTCCTTCATTTCCAGTCACCTTGAGGTGTATTATTTATATCATTCTTTCTTGATTTGGATGGTTTTTTTTCCCCATAAACTTTCTTCTTAGATTACTTTTTGCCATATCCCCATACATCTTGCTCTACTGGGTTTCCATTTTAATTTGTCTCAATATGTTTTAATTTTTATCTTGTTTTTGTTGTTGTTGGCCTGTTGGTTATTCAGGAATATATTTTTCATTTTATGTGCTTTAAAATTTCCGAAGTCCTTCCTATTTTTTTAATTTGCTTATTGTTTTTATTTTTTATATGTATGAGTGTATTGCCTGCATGTATGTAAGTAAGTGCATGGTGTTGGGTAATTCCTGTGAAGGTCAGAACAGATCATTGGATTCCCCTGGAACTGGAGTTATGGATGGTTGTTAGCTCCCATGTAGGTGCTGGGAATTGAATTTGGGTCTTCTTTGAGAGCAGCCAGTGCTCTTAACTGCTAAGCTGTCTCTCCAGCCCCCCAAATCCTTCCTATTATTAATTTCTTCTTCCACATAATTGTTCTTGGGAAAGAAATGTAATACCATTGGAAGCCTCTTAAATTTGCTATGACTTGTGCTATGCCCTGAGGTGTGATCTAAATTCAAGAATGTTCTGTGTGTACTTGGGGAGAAAATGCAGTCTGCTGTTTTGAATGGTTGTCTCTGTATGGTTGTCAGGTCTACCACATCCAAAGTATAATACATATAAAATTTGTCCTTATAAATGGAGTGGTGATTACCTATTCATTGTTGAAATAACGAATTCCCACTCCACAGACACACACAAATAAATAAATGAATAAATGTAAAAATGCTTAAATGCATGAAAGTGCTAATCCATCTGAAGCCGTGCAAACTTTAGGAGAACTTGGGAAGGTCCCGCCCAGCTCTCTCCCCTTGCCCCCCACTCCTGCTCCGTTCTCTCCTTAACCTTCTCCTTGTCCTGGTCAGTGCTCTATCAAAATACCACTCAGATGAGCTGCTTCACAAAGGGCTTTCCATTGAGAGAAGCCCGCTTCTGTAGACAAGGTGGAACTGCCCATGCTCGTTCTAAGTCCTTTCCTGGTTCTGTCCCCACACTGCATCGAGCACAACTTGAGCAGACATGTCCAACCAGACAAGAGTCACTCACTTCATCCTCAGGGGCTTCTCAGATGTCCCAGAGCTGAAATTCCTGGTCATTCTGTTTTTCTTAGTTGTGCTTTCCTTTGGTCTCCTGGGGAACATCTCCATAGTCACAGCTGCGTTGAGAGAGAGCGGCTCCACTCCCCCATGTACTTCTTCCTGAAGAATCTATCCTCCCTAGACATGTGCTACACCTCAGCCACCATCCCCAAGGCACTGGTTCTAAGCCTCGCGGGCTCAGGGGTCATCTCCTATGTCCAGTATGTAGCACAAATGTTCACCTTTATCACATTCTCTGCTGCTGAGTGCTTTCTGCTCACAGCCATGGCTCTTGACCGCTGCCTAGCCATCCTCAGGCCCCTGCTCTATGGAGTCATCATGCTGCAGCCTGGGTGAGTGGGACCATCTACTCAGCCTTCCATACTTTCAACACCTTCTCCCTCCCCTACTGTGGACCCAAGGTCATTGAACACTTCTTCCATGACATCCCTCCAGTCATGAGACTGACCTGCATCGATTTCCATCTCAACAAGGAGGTGGGCTTTGCTGTCAGCAGCTGCATCGTCATGAGCTCCTTCACCCTCGTGGTCCTCTCATATGTGGGCATCGTCTCCGTGGTTGTTCGAATCCCCTCAGTGGAGGGCAGGGGTAAAGCCTTCTCCACCTGCTCCTCTCACCTGACCATGGTGGTCCTGGTTTATGGAACTGGAAGCTTCAAGTACCTGTCAAAGACAGTGCTGAGTCCCAGAAAAATATGGCTATGTGAGTTGATGCCTGTTCGGGGAGTCAGAAATTACTTAGGCAACATCTGCCCTCCTCCCCTGTCGCTTCCCCTGTCATTGATGAACAGGCCGGTTGCTGGGATGCAGGAAATGCAGGAAGTGTCCCCTTCCCTGCAGAGCTGCTTCCCTTCGAGATGACCTTCCCTCTCAGCAGCTGTAGCCTCTTCCAACACAAGCCAGGAATGCTGGTATTTCTTCACAAACATCCAAAGGCTTTTTGGTTTTTGTTTATTTGTTGCTGTTTGATGGTTTGTTTTTTTGAGATGGGGTTCCCTGTAGTTTAGGCTGGACCAGAAATCCCTATGTAGACCAGGCTGGCCTTGATCCACAGAGATCTATTTGCCACTGCCTCTAGCGTAGAATTAAGCCAGTGAGCCACAACACCGAAGTCTCTCTTCAAGTTCTTTCAAGTAAGGTGTGGTGACATACACCTATAATCTAAGCAACTTGGAGGATGGAGGCAGGGGGATTAGCTCAAGGCCAGTTTAGGATACATGACATTCTGTCTCAAAGCAGCCAAAGCAAGCAAATCTGTATCTAGTGTCCCCAGGGAGCTGGTGTTTTCCTAATCTTTCCCCAGTACAGCACTCTCAGATGATTACTCTCCTCATCTCATGATCTCTGGTTTGAATTTCCAACTTTCCTTTGGTCTCAAATTCCTGTATATTCCACAACCACCAGGCTTTTACCACTTCTGAACTCTGTTCCTTCCCTCAGTGTGAAACTGCTTTACTCTTACTATGTTGGTCATTTGGCCTGTCCTCTGTTTTTGTCCCATGTTAGAAAGTTTCAACTATTCCCTGTTTCCTCTCTGATTTTCATCTGAATATCACAGAGCACCCCCCCCATCCTTGTCCTGCCCTCCCTTGCCATCTCTTCTTGATCTGGGATTTCCTTCTGGTCCCCCACGCAGCCCTGGCACCAGCCTCTTGTGGAGGATCCCATCCCAGATGCTGGGCCAGTAGTCCAGGCTGGAGGACATTCTGCCAGCAGGACACAAATACAATCTTGCTATCTGTCCCCAAACCAGCTACGTGGCTTTTTAGCAAAGAACAGCATGTTTTTCTTTTATTCTCATAAAGCTGCTGTAGCCCTGGTAGGACCCAGGGCTGAGGTGTGGATCACAGTGAGAAGCACTCAAGGTGTGTGCTGCTCTAGCTCCATCAGTGCATGGCACAATCTGTATCTGAACTACTGAGGGTTCATACACTGATGTCAGGAAAAGGAAACCCCAGTCACCAACAAACAGCAAATACACCAGCCGGCAGTGGGCTAGAGACTAGAAAAGCAGAGACATGGGATGGAGTTCTTCTTCCTAAGTAACAGATAGAAGCAGATGCTTCTAGTAGTGTAACTGAATTTGAGGGAGAGCACTCCGCAGAGGAAAATAGGAGAGGGTTCTAGACACACATATATATATATGTGTGTGTATGTGTGTGTGTGTGTGTCTATATATGTAAAGTGTCTAGAGGTGTTGAACTCACAGTCACAGGATGGTGGCAGCCAGGTGAAGTTCTATCCTCCAAGCCAAGCTGATAACATCTTCATGAGTTGAGCTGTGACTGTTTGCAAATGATCATCCCAGCTGGGCTTGTTGACTTTCGACTTCCCTCATTTGAGTCCCTACAGGATCCATCCTCATCTGAATACCCAGCCACTCCAGAAAACCAGCTGTATACACTCTTGCCCTAATGTCACATGGCCTCCTGGAGGGGTTAGTACATAGGCTGGGAACCCTAAGTGCCGGGCTCCATGTATAGAGCCACCAGGGATTCATCATCCAAGCTGGGTGCAGACCTTCCAGTGTGGCTGCTCTGGGGTCACCACACTCCTGCCTACAGCCTCTCACCCACTGCTCTGTAGGCAAGCCCAGTAAACCAAGTTCCTCTGTGTGAACATTGGTGAAATCGTCCCTCAGTTTGTGGTTGGGACCTTAGGAGGCAGCAGTGGACATGGTTTATAGCTCCTCAAGGGAAGGGATTTTAGCGATAATGCATAATTCACACCACTGTACTTACTGACACTTAAAATGGCTCATATTTGACAAGGGGGCCAAGAAGACACAATGGAGAAAAGATAGCATCTTCAGCAAGTGTTGTTGGTAATACTGGATCACCACTTGTAGAAGAATGAAATTAAACCCCAACCCGGGTCCTCCACGCTCTTAACCAACAGGCCATCTCTTCAGCCCCAGGAAATGCATTTCTGTGGATTCCTCTCTTGTCTGCATCTTCCTCTGTGTCCATCCATGACTGGTTTTCAGGAATTGGACTCCAGTATGGCTGCTTCTCCCTCAACCAGCACTGACCCTGAGAATGTACTTCCATGATGGAAACCGGCATCTCTGCTGTAGTCCAAACTGAAGCCAGTGTGTGGTGGGGCTCTTGGGTAGTGGCCTGTGGCTGAGGGAATTAGTGTTCACTGTGTTCATTTCAGTCCTCAGTTCTGGTAGCCACTCTTGGTCCTCTACTGGAGTGCCATGCTCATCTGTGAGGCCTTTGTGCCCCAGTGCCCTGCACAGTACCTGGCTTATGCCGCACCTAGTAGGTGCTCCACAGGCACCTGGTCTAGGGTGACTCTTAGGACATGGAGTCCCTGCTAATGTGGAGTGTGCTGCTGTTTTCTCTAGTTCACCCAGTTACCAGAAAGCCTGTGCCATTGCACAGTAACTTGGAGGAGCCTGCAGATGGTAAGTCCTGGGCCTGTGAACACTGTGGGATGGAGTACGGAGGGGCAGGCTGGCTGCAGACCTCTCTCAGGGTTCTGTCACCTTGGGGCAAGTATGAGGTCCTCTGAGTTCACTCTGGAAACTGAATTTCACAAAGGTCACAGGAGACTGACCTCTTCAGACATATGCCAGCTTATTAACTGTGAAGCTAACAGAATGTTCTCTCAGTGCCCTTCACCCTGCATCCATCCACACAACCATACATGCATACATCCATACATCCATTCATCCATCCCTACATCCAGTGTTCTTAAAGTTGTATGAACTGGAATTAAACCCTAGTTCTGCCACCCAGTAAGAATGTGAATTTGGGCAGTGTTGTAGTTTATTATGTTGCTGTGGTAAAACACTTTGACTAGAAGCAACGTGGGGTGGGAAGGGTTTATTTCTTCTTATACTTCTTCCTTTAATTTTTTCATCTGTACAAGAGTGATAAAGGCAGATAGAGCTCTGTTTTTATACTCATACACAGAGTTACAGCTGAATATTTACAAAACTGTTAGGCAGGGCCTGGGCCTGGAGATCTAAAGATGGCGCCTACCACCCTTCTCTTCTGGTCAAAAGCCTACCTCATCTCAGGCAGCTGATGCAACTTCCCTTCCTGATGTCACCAGCCACAATGAGAGCACAGCCTAAGACCATATAAGGTTATATACCAGCTTTGTGACCAACACTAAAGACCCACTTTGTCCCCTCCCCCTGCACCAGGTTTGCCCTTACAAGTACATGCTCTGTCTTGCAATCATTACCTCATCTTCCTCTCCCCAGAACTTATAAAAGCCCTCATCCCCAGCCTGAGATTGAGACTCCCCTGGCCTCCCTCTCTGAGACCAGTGGACCCACCCAGGAGCACATGTCCTCATAAACCTCCTTTTATACTTTGTTAATCTGTTTGATCTGGCCTGTTTTGCATCAGGAGAAAGCCTTTCAAAAACAATGAATAATAATGAAGGATACACTAGTTCACTAAAACCTGAGCAAGGTAGCATTGTCAGCATAGTATGCCTTCTTGGAAGAACAAAGTGTCTCCTGAGAAACTAGGGGAGTTCCAGCATTCCAGAGAGAACTCCTCAGCAGGCAGTCTTGCATAGACTTTCTCAGGAGACAAGGCTGTCCAGGCAGACATGCTCAAGGTTACAGCTGATTTACCAAGCATATTTTTAAAGTCATAGGAACGCTGTGTCACAGTCCCTACTTCTCCTTTTTTGTTTTTTCTAGCTCCCTAATGGAGCATAGGCCAACACTGAAGCCAACCAACATTCAGAGTACAGCCTGCATCATGATTTGAAGCAATGGATTCCACAGAGAAAAAACAGGACAATAGCCATTGTAGGGTTAAGGAGAAGTGCAGGCCAGTAAAAACACAAAGGCCTTTGAACAGAGCTCATGGGGATTTCAGTGATCTCAGCCATGAGAGATTATATGTGTTAAGTTGATTAGAATAATTGGAAATATTAAAGCAACACATGCCAGGAAATCACTCACAGCCCAAGTCTTCTTTAAAAAGCCAATAGTCTATGGTGGTCTGCATTTGAAGCACAGCAACTTGAAGTTCTCCCAGCTCCTGGTTGTGTAAGAGAAGCCCACACTGACTCCATTTTGAGTACAGCCACCATTACTGGAAACTGCCCAATTTAGGGAAAAGGTCAATTGCTCAAAGACAGTTGCTCAAGGCCTCAAGAACAGCTAACTTAAACTTGTTGAAGATAACTGTTGGTATGTGAGGGAAGATGGATTGACCCAACATTTCCTCGTTCCAGTTGCAGGATTATGGTTAAAGATAACTGTTGGTATGTGAGGGCAGATGGACTGCTCTAACATTTCCTCATTCCAGTTGCAGGATTGTGGTTAAAGATAACTGTTGGTATGTGAAGGCAGATGGACTGATCTAACATTTCCTCGTTCCAGTTGCAGGATTATATGTAAAGATAACTGTTGGTATGTGGGGTGTTGTTGGACTGACCTAACCATGGGTGTAAGCCTGTTATTATCCAATAAGGCTAGAAGTTACCCAAACCCTGCTAAAATTCCCCTAGACCCTGTATAAAAGGCCTGCGAGCCAAGTTATTGGGGTTGGAGCCCTTTTCCTCACACCCCAGCATGCTGGTTTACTTTTTTCCCCCAAAATAAAGTCTTGGTTTTCCATCCTTTGGAGTGTCTGGTGTGGATTCTCGAACCCTAACATCTTGGAGGTCCCACTGAGATCCCCCAAAGACCACCAGAGGGACTAGAGACTTCCAGCTGGCTGTGTCTTTTGGGTAAGAGTGAGCTCAATTCTTTTTTCAATTCTTTTTTCTTTACTTTGGTTTTGGTTATTTTGGTTAAACTCGAGTTTCTGTTTTGGGGTGCTTGGATAGGAGAAACTGGATGCAGTAATGCTCCTTGAGCATTGACGGGGGATGCCCCAGCTCTCCACTAGTAGAGTGTGAACAGGCGTTTCACCTCAGGCTTTAGAGTGCGAAAAGTGGGTTTGCCTCAGCTATTTGGAATTCGGGCGAGGGGTCCAGATTTCTGGCTCCAGGGCTGATAGGGGGTCAGCAATGTGCGCGCAGCATTGTTTCTCTTCGTGTCTGTATAGTCTTTGTTGTTGGGCCCTTATTCTGTCTGCTTCTTTCATCTTGTTTCTCTGAGATTGCTTTCATTCTCATTCTCTGGGATCTCAGGATGGGAATTTCTAAATCTACTCTGATTTAAACTCTATGTCTTGTGTTTATGGTAACTGTGTGCCAAAGATTCATGTAGCTCGTTATGCATCTAAGTTTGTGTGGGTGTGTGTGTTTGTAATTCAGTTATTATATTTGTCTCATGTTGGTTCTGTCAAACAAAGTGGCCACTTCAAGTTTCAATCCTTTATGTGCACAGAAACATTTCATTTTGGCATGCCAGACTAGATATGCACGTGCAAAGTTTAAAAATTGATATTTAAAAATGCATTTAATGGCCTAAAATTTGGATACTGTTGTCATCTAAATTTATTGTCTCTGAGTCTCTCAAATGCTTCACAACAGGTGGTAATTGTCTATAGGAATCAGCCTCAGAGCTGACTGGTTAAAGATCCCATTTTGGTTTGTGTTTACTTTCAAAGGTAACTTGCTTGCTTTGGAATTATCTAATTTTTTGAGACCTTTGTGGACCAGATTCAGGACTGGAAATGGATTCTTGGACTGGATTTTGTTTTGGGTGGGGCAGTTTTATTGCCACTTGGGAACAGGTATGATGGCACACACCTTTAATCCCAGCCCTTGGGAGGCAGAGGCAGGCAGTTCTTTGTGAGCTCAAGGTCAGCCTGGTCTACAGAGCAAGTTCCAGGCCAGCTGAGACTAAGGGGAGACCTTGTCCCAAAAAGACCAAAAAAAGAGAGAAAGCATGTGTGTGAGTATTGGTAATTCCCACAATGTGTATGTGACTATTGGTAATTTTCCACCTGAAGTAAATAACATGGTGTTAGAGAAAATAAATACCAGGCAGCTGTCTCCATTGAAATAGTTCTTGGCATTGGGCAGGTCCTCCAGGGACTCACAGCTCCTGGCCACAGGGGTGTGTACCATACACACAACTCTGGATAGAGAGTGGGACCCCCTGGTGCTTAAGGTCCCTCCCTTACTCCCAATCCCATCTGGTCAGTGGGCTGGGCCTTAGGTATGAGGAAGAGTTGTTTTTGAGTAAAAGGATGCATCAAACATTGGAGCAAGTAAGAGGGATGTGGGCAAGATGAATGTGCGTGTTTGAGATGGCTGGGGCTTACTGTCCCTGCGCTGGAATTTGGTGATCTTACTAAGGACACAGGGCATTTTTACAACTTATGTAAGACCCAAATCGAGCCTTACCCTTGAGAGACCCCCGAGTAAGAGACATGGAGACAAGACTGGATGCAAAAGCAAGAGATTTATTCCTCTGGTGAGCCGGGGTTCTCCTGTACAATGGGGAGAGGTGAACCCTGAGCAATCTCTGCATACAGTTTTTATACACTTAGAGCAGGTCAGGAATCAAACCCCGGTCTCCTTCGTGGCAGGCAGGGATACTCATCATGCTTAGGTCTGCAGGTGGCTTGGGGCCAGGGCCCTCAGGGTGGTTCTTCCTGGAATTATAACTGACTTTGGTTTCCTGTTATCTGCTGACCTAGAGAGGGGTTGCTATTTGCTAACCTAGGGAGGGAAAAGGCTCCGACCCCAATAACTTGTCTTGCAGGCCTTTTATACAGGGTCTAGGGGAATCTTAGTGGGGTTTGGGTAACTTCTAGCCTTATTGGATAATAGCAGAGTTACAGCTCATGGTTAGGTCAGCCCACCTGCCCCCACATACCAAAGGTTATCTTTAGACACAGTCTTGGGACAGGAATGGAACCAGGTCTAGGGGAATTTTTCTTTATTGATTCAGACCAGACCTGTTTCCCAAGCCTCAATGTATCTGGTGGACTCCAACCTGGGGGAAAGTGAATGTTTAACCTTTGTCCAGAGTAGAAGTCTGGAATCAACTCTTATCTCTTCACTTCTTTCTCCATATCTGTAACACTTGTAGGAATAGGGAGCAGGAAGGCTGATGTCAGGAACACAGCATAGGATCAAGCAGCTGAAAATTGCCATTGCAGCCTGATGGGAGAGTGAAAAAGCCTGCAGTTAGTAGAGCTGGGGCAGCTTGTCCAAGTGCATATGCCTCAGCATATCAGCTAGGTAAAGTCTAACAGGTGTGGTTCAGACTAGTGTTACAATAAGATGGCAGCAAAAGTCAATTAAAGCAGAGCCAATGAGAGTAAAAAGTAAAGGCCACAGACAAATCCACAGAGGCTGGTGATGCATGTTTATCCTGTGTGCCAATACTATCCTGTATAATATTTTACCACACAAGATGAGTCACACCTGACCTCACCAAGTTCCTCTTGAGGAGACCAAGAATACATGGATCCCCCTGTACACCAAAAGAAATTTTCTGCAGCCCATTTTGAGTGAAATGCAACCACATACTGGAATCTGGCCTTTAGAGATAGTATTTTACCAGGGAAATTGTGACAATAACAGCTGTGTAAATGATATCTGGATTCCCCCTTCTTCATCTTAGCATACTATGCCAGTGCACGCCTTTAATCCCAGCACTTGGGAGGCAGAGATAGGTGGATCTCTGTGGGTTCAAGGCTGGCCTGGTCTATAGAGTGAGCTCCAGGACACCTGGGACTAAAAGGGAGACCCTGTCTCAAAAATACCAAAAAAAAAAAAATGTAAAAGCATCTCTACTCTCTAATGTATCCTTGAGGATATTGAAGTCAGTATTATTTCTGGATGACAGATCAGACACATTCTGCCAACCTCACAGCCTTCTCTCCATGATGATCCCTGAGCCTTGGAAGGCAGAGGTTTGGAAAACTCTCCCTGAGAAGGAGATTCCTAGCATGAGGCTGGGGGCAGGATCACTTCCTGGGGATTTGAATAACAGGACTTGCAGGTCCAGCTTTTACCTGTGGGTCAGTCCTCTGCATTGGCATGGAGAGAGAACTCTGCAAGGGATGGGGAAGGAGGCTGAGAGCCTTGGAACATACACAAAGAAGGGCTTAATCCCAAGGA
Source organism: Rhizomys pruinosus (assembly GCA_009823505.1). NCBI lineage: Eukaryota > Metazoa > Chordata > Mammalia > Rodentia > Spalacidae > Rhizomys > Rhizomys pruinosus. The sequence goes on along the minus strand of VZQC01004674.1, from coordinate 687,941 downwards.
GGGTTAGAGAGCCAGAGATGCACAGACCACTCCTCCTAGGGAAAAGGAGAGCATGGGACTGCAAACTCCTAGTGATGGAGGAAAGGATGCAAATAAGAAGTTATTCAGTGGGCTGGAGAGATGGCCTAGCAGTTAAGAGCACCGACCACTTTTGCAGAGCACCCAGATTCGATCTCCAGCACCCACATGGTGGCTGAGAACCATCTGTAACTCCAGTTCCAGGAGAACTCCAGTTCCAGGGGAATCTGACACCCTCTTCTGACCTCCGCGGCATTGCACGGCATGGGTGCACAAACCTACATGCAGACAGTACACTCATACACATAAAAAATAAGTAAAATTAAAAAAAAAGTTATTCAGTGACAGACATTACTGAAAATGGACAATGGACCATTCGGTGATTGTTAAAAAAAACACACAAAGACATTATTCAGAGGAGGAGTGATTGTTGTGGGTACTGACCCAAAAATGGTATTTGCAGAGGAGACTGATTGTACTGAGTTCTGGGACTGTAAACTCAGGATCGAGGTATGGGCCAAAAGAAAGAAAATGCCAAGCTTCAGAGATGCTAAGGATTCCAGGTAACCTGAGCTAAGAGAGTGTTTGTTGAAGTCAAAACAAATAAATAAGGATGGATGTGGAAGTGGGAAGAGACCTAACAGAGAGGTTCAGGTCAGCCTGAGTTCAGTGGAGTACCTTTGTCTGACTCCCAGCTGGGACTCTAGAGTCTTGGTTCTGCTTCATGCAGGCCACCAGCACGCTGAAAGAGAAGCCAGCAGTTACAGAGCAAGTACCCAGGGCAGGCCGGGCAGCCAGGAATCCTGGCTAGGGGGTGGGGGTTAGGGAGGGGAAGCTGTCCAGGCCTGGCCTGGCCACTCAAATGGAGGAAATTCCCCAACTGAGGCTCCCTCAACCGAGGTGTGTCAAGTTGGTAGTAAAGCTATCCAGCACAATTGGCCCCTTGTCAACTTGACACGCAAACGCATCACTATTAATCCACCACCTTTCCATTTCTTATCCCCATGGTATGATGTTAACATTAGTCATAACATAAGACAGTACAACCTGGGGCTGGAGAGATGACTCAGCAATTAAGAGCACTGACTGCTCTTGCAGAGGACCTGGGTTCAATTCCCACCACCCATATGGTGGCTAAGAACCATATTTAACTCCATTTCCAGTGGAATCTGACACCCTCTTCTGACCTCTGTGGCATTGCACGACACAGGTGCACAAACCTACATGCAGACAGTACACTCATACACATAAAAAATAATAAATAACCAGGTGTGGCAGCACATGCCTTTAATCCTAGCACTTGGGAGGCAGAGGCAGTTGGATCTTTGTGAGTTCAAGGCCAGCCTGCTCTACAGAGCGAGTTCCAGGACAGCTGGGGCTACAGGGAGACACTGTCTCAAAAAGACCAAAAAAAAAATAATAATAAAAATAAATAAATAAATTTTAAGTTCACAGCCTATTAAAAGTCTCTTAACTGTGGGCTCCTGTGAAATGCAAAATAGGTACTGTCTTATTTCAAAGGGAAGAGTCAGGCACACTTAAGCAAAACCCAAGTCCAGCAGAGTAGCTCAAAGCTGGACATCTGGGATTCACGCACAATCTTCTGGCCTCCAAAGCAGCTCCCCTTCTCTGACTGCCATCCATGGCCCACAGAGCTTCTCTCACAGACCCACCTCCTGCTGCTGCTCTTGGTGGTCATCCCATGGTCCTGGCATCTACAAAAAGCTGTGGTCTCCACTGAGGCAGCACCTTCATCAATGGTCTCCAACCTCTCCTAGTGCAAAGCCCCAGCTTCTCTTCATGACCCCTGCATTCGTAGGTTCTTCACTGCAGCTGAGGTGCACTTTCACCAGTGGTCCTTCCTGACCTCCCACAGTGCCAAGCATCAGCTGCTCTCTGTGACCCCTTCACATTTCAACAGCAGAACCCTGTAGGATACTCTTAGTAAGTCCCACTTCCAGCTTGAGATGGAGGATCCAGCCCCCCTGGACTACAGCTTCTGTGTGCTGACCCTGAGGAAATTCTTCCCAGGAAATTTCACCACATCGATGCTGGTTTCTTGTTACATACAGCTGATTTTTTCAGCCCCAGCTAAACAGCATCAGTTGTCCCAGTAAAACAAAGGTTTCACTTCAGGTGCTAGTCTCTTGTTACTTACAGCTGATTCTTCAGTCCCAGCTGATGAGAACCCACAGATTCTCAATTCAAAAATATCATAGAAACAGCCCCGATGGTCTCTGCTTTTCTTTGAAGCTTCACAAGCCAGGCCTCCATCATCTACAGTTCTTTTAGCAAAACTGCTCCAAGTTCCACAGCAACAAACTCTAAGCACTCAGTGGCTTTTTCAGCCCAAAGTTCCAAAAGCTTCCCCAGTCCTCCCCCAAACCCCAAGGTCAGGACTGTCACAGCAGCACCCCATTCTCGGTACCCATTTCTGTTCTAGTTTGCGTTTCCATTGCTGGGACAAAACTCTCTGACCAACACCAACCTGGGGAGGAAAGGATTTATTCAGCTCACATCTCCTGGGTCACAATTCAGCACTCAGGGAGCCCAAGGTAGGAACTCAGAACAGGAACCTGGTGGCAGGAGTTGAAGCACAGGCCATGGAGGAGTTCTTACTAGCTTGCTCCCCTGGCCCAGGCCCAGCCTGCTTTTCTATAGAATACATAACAACCCGCCTGGAGTGGCACCATCCACAGTGGGCTGGGCCCTCCCACATAACTCAGCAATCAAGACTATACTCCACACACTTCCCACAGAGCATTCCAATGGAGGCAATTCCCCAACTGAGGTGTGTCAGGTTGACACTAAAGCTCTCCAGCACAGTTAGTTGTCCCTACCCTACTCCCTCCTGTGCTCTGCCCTCCCATTCCCCATCTACTTTATCCCTTCCTTTATTATTCTTCATTCCCATGGCCATTTACCAGTTTCCTGGAATCTATGGATTCTTCAGTTGAAACATTGATATCTAAGGATTCAAAGCTAGCATCCAGTTATGAGAGAGAACATGGGGCTTTTCTCTTTCTTGGTTTTGGTTACTGTACTCAGGATGATTGTTTCCAGTTCCATCCATTTAACTATGAACTTCATATTTTGTTTTGTCTAAAGAGCTCAGGAGTACTCTTTCTGTAAATGTTCCATACTTTCACTGACTTTTCATCAGTTGGCAGACATCTAGAATGTTCCCATTTCCTGGCTCTTGTAAATAGAGCAGCAGTGTACATGGTTGAACAGTTATCTCTGTAGTAGCATACAGAGGCCTTGGGTAGGGTAATGTATTTTTAGGTGTTTGAGGAAACTCCACTCTAATCCATAGTGGCTGCACTGGTTTCCCTCCCACCAACACTGAAGAAGTGTTACTATTTATTTATTTGTTTGTTTATTTATTTATTTATTTATTTATTTATTTTGAGACAGGGTCTCCCTGTAGCCCCAGCTGGCCTGGAACTCACTCTGTAGACCAGGCTGGCCTTGAACTCTCAGAGATCCACCTACCTCTACCTCTCCAGTGCTAGGATTAAAGGCATGTGCTGCCACACCCGGCTTAAAGATGGTTCTTAGCTGCCATGTGGGTGCTGGGAGTACATTCATAAACATAAATAAATAAAAATTTTAAAAAGAGTGCTTATCTTGTAGAACTCTATCGGTCATTAGGTATAAGTTTGAAGATGAGTGCACTATGTCATGGTTCACTGATTGTCAGGCTTCAAGGTTGATGGCCTGTTTTTTTTTTTTTTCCAAGATTTTAATCATTATTCTGAGTATAGTGTGTATGTATATGAGAGTGTGCATGTCACAGTTGTCAGAGAAAGAACTTTTTCTTTTCTCTTTTTTGACCTTTCCTTTTTGTTATAGGCATCAAATTCAGGTCATCAAGCTTATGTTACAAGCCCTTTACCCACTTAGCCAGCTCCATGTATTCTGACTTAATTTTTTTAATGTATGGCAATCAATTTTGGCCTTTTCTCTTTACCTTATGATTTGCAAGGCACTGAAGTATCTTAGGAAAAATATCACTATGTTCTTCTTTGACTTTGACAGTTGCTAGATACTTGCTGATTGATCCTAGTCAGATTTTCCTTCAGTACCAAATTGTCTGGTTTGACAATCTGTGAATTTTACCCTTAAGAGTATAAAATGAAGGGGCTGGAATGATAGCCTAGTGGTTAAGAGCACCAACTGCTCTTGCAGAGGACCCAGGTTCAATCCCCAGCACCCACATGGCATGTAAGAACCATCCTTAACTCCAATTCCAAGAGAACTCCAGTTCCAGGGGAATCCAAGACCCTCTTCTGACCTCCAAGGCATTGCATGACACGGGTACACAAACCTACATGCAGACAGTACATTCATACGTGTGTACCACCCAAAAAACCTACATGCAGATAATACATTCATACACATAATAAATAAATAATAAATAAAATAATAAAAAAAGAGTATAAAATGAAATCACAGATTTTGGTGGCCCTACTTCCTGCCATTCCCTATTGCCATCCTTTTTTCCTCTTTTCTTCCTGAAATGAGTGTTTTTCTCCATAGCATAGGCTGACTTGGACTTCTCAGCTCATGTGAACTTTTGTCTCATTGTCTGACACAGCTGTGACTATACACACATGCCAACAAAACTGACTACACTGAGTTCTTTCTGAAGCATATTCCCTCTTTATACTTACTTTATTTTCATTGGACCTTACTTAAAAAACAAAGTATTGTTTTATGATATTCAAATTTTTTTCCACATAAATTTATTTTTATTTTTTTAACAAATCTAGACCCGTGTTCCCGCCCATTCCCCCACCCCGCCAGAGCTCATGCATTCTGCCAAACATGCTTTTCATCTCTTAGTCTTTCTCAATATTCTCCATGAGGAAGTTGACTGTTTTGAGCAGCAGTTCACTGTTTAAGTCAGTTCTTTGATGCAGTCCTTTCTGTTGTTGTTGTTGTTTCCAATATGCATTACGCCCAACTGCTTTGGACAAAAGCTCAGGGGGCCCTACACAAGAAATACTTACAACTGGGTAATTGGCACTAGCATCCACACATGAGGGATCCATTCGTCGTTTGTTTTTCTGGGACTGTGTTACTTCACTCAGCATGATGTCCTCTAGCTCTAGCCATTTTCCTGCAAACCTCGTGATGTCGTCTTTCTTTACTGCTGCATAGAACTCCATTGTGTAGATGTACCACATTTTCTCTATCCACTCATCAGTTGAGGGGCATTTAGGTTGGTTCCAGCTCCTTGCTATTGTGAAGAGAGCTGCAATAAACATGGCCGTGCATGTATCTCTGTGGTGGCGTAAGTCTTGAGGGTACATGCCCAGGAGTGGTATGGCTGGGTCGGGTGGCAAGTTCATTCCAAGTCTTCCAAGGGTTCTCCACACTGCTTTCCATAGTGGCTGTAC
>VZQC01004674.1:641481-673882 GCA_009823505.1 Rhizomys pruinosus | reverse complement strand
AAATGGATGGAGCTGGAAGACATTATGTTAAGTGAAGTAACACAGTCCCAGAAAAACAAATGACAAATGGTGTCCCTCATATGTGGATGCTAGTACCAATAACCCAGATGTAAAATTTCTCATGGAGAGGGATGCATAGTAAAAGAACAACAACAGAAAGACTGCATCAGAAAATGGACTGAAATGGTGAATTGGGAAGGGGGGGTGGGAGAGGGACACGGGTGTATATTCGATTAATGCATATATAATTGATGTGAGTTCAACAAGTACCCAGTTTTGCCTAGACACTGTCTACAGGAAACATGGTGTCTTAGGACTTAGTAAAAGCAAATATGTGTATATTAAACAACATTGGCTTACAGACTCTGATAAAAACGGTAATGCATCTGAGTTAAATGGAGATATAAATCACTGTTGTCCACATTTGTTTTACATAAAATATGTAGAGCAATAACTTTGAGATTGGCACATACAAATGTTCTCTATAATTTCTCTGTTGTACAGTATCACCTTGTAGCATTCTCTTTAAGATGATTTAATGTAAAAATTAAGTTTGCTTCCCAAGTTAAACACCCAGCTTGTTAATTGTGGATTTAAAGCCTGTGCTATAGGAATCTTGTTCAGCAAGTCCTTTCCTGGATTATGAAGGGTATCAAGTCTTCTGATGATGTCCTTGATGGATTTGGACTTAGGTTTGTGTAAGGTGAGATATAGGTATCTAGATTTATTGTTGTATGTGTAGCAATCCTTTCAACTACCATAATTTCTTGAACGTGTTGTCTTTTTTCCAGTTTGTATTTTCAATGTGCTTGTGAAAAATTTATTTCCTATAACTCTGTGGACTCACAACTGGGTCCTCACTTCTATTCCCTTGATCAGTGTGTCTGTTTTTATGCTAGGACCATCTGTTTATATTATTTGTGCTAGTACTATCTGTTTATGCTTGGACCATCTATTTATGTGATTTGTTGAATTATTTGAGTTTAGGAATGGTAATGTCTCTAGTAGTTCTTCATTGCCGAAGATTGGGTTATTCTGGATTTGGGGGAGGCCTTTCAAGGGAGTGTTGTGTCCTTCCCAATTAAATTTTAGATTTTTTTTAAATTTCTGTGATTTTTACTGGGTGCGGTGGTGCATTCCTTTGATCTCAGCACTTGGGAGACAGAGGCAGGCAGATCTCTGTGAGTTCAAGGCCAGCCTGGTCTACATAGTGAGTTCCCAGGACAGCCAGAGCTACAGGGAGACCCTGTCTCAAAAAGACAAATAAAATTTTTTTCTGTGATTTTTTTTGCATTTTAATTGGGATTACATTGACTCAGTATATTGTTTTAGGATAGTCTGAAGAAGTGTATGTCCAGTTACACCAATTACACCTTGTCCTTGAGAGCTGGAGTAGGTATGGATGCAGTGGTTCATGGGTATTTCTTCTAAATTATATTATGTCATGAATGAAATAGACAGGTTTATAAAACTTAAAGAGTAAACTTAGGAGGCTGGAGAGATGGCTCAACAATTCAGAGTGCTGCTCATCTAGAGAACTACAGTTCAGCTTTCAGCAACCATGTCTGTGTCTAATAACTGCTTGTAACCTCACTTCCAGAGAATCTGACATTCTCTTCTGGCCTGTTAGGGAACTAAGTATCCAAAGAAAAAGGCAGCTGGCCTGTGACAGCTCTTCCTGTTATGTCAAGGGAACTTGTCTCAACTCTCTAAGCCATGGCATCCTAATTACAATGGATTTCTGCCTCATATAAGAGAACCCAGTTCAGTGTTGAGCTCCCTATTGGGTCTGGATGATAAGCTGGACCGATCTGGAGGTGACGTCCACAAAGGCACTGGCTTTGTATTTGTCTTGTGGAAAAGTCTTCTGGGGCTGAGAAGGCCTGACCAAGTGTGGGTCTCTCAGATCAGTGTCCATATCTGGCCTGCTGTTGTCCTTCATGTCATTTTACTAAAACTGAAGTTCAAGATCATAACTTGTTTTAAGACTGCTTATCTTGTAGAGCTTCATTGGTCATTTGGGTATAAGTTTGAAGATGAGTGCCTATGTCATGGTTCATTGAGTGTCAGGCAGGAAAGTTGATGGCCTGTTTTCTTCTAAGATTTTAATTATTATTCTGAGTATAATGTGTATGTATATCAGAGTGTGCATGTCACAGTTGTCAGAGAAAGAACTTTTTCTTTTCTCTTTTTTGACCTTTCCTTTTTGTTATAGGCATCTGTATCCGCGTGAGTTCAAACCCCACTTCTGGTACCAAAATCAGGAGGCAGGAGCTGAAGCACAGGCCATGGAGGAGTGATTGATCTAGACTATCAGGGGGAAATTGGACTTTTTCTCCACAATGGGGGCAAAGAAGATTCTGTCTGGAAGGCAGGAGATGCTGTAGGGCGCCTTCTGGTGCTACCATGTCCTATGATTAAGGTCACTGGAAAACTCCAACAACCCAAACCAGACAGGACAATAAATGGCCCAGACTCTTCAGGGATGAAGGTATGGGTAACTCCTCCAGGGAAAGAGCCAAGACCTGCAGAGGTGCTTGCTGATGGTGGAGGAAATACAGAATGGGTTGTAGAAGAAGGTAGTCATAAATATCAGCTGAGGCCACGGGACCAATTGCAGAAATGTGGATTATAATAGATATTAACTTTTGTCCTATTTGGTTAAGAATGTGCTTGTTCATATATATATATATATTAAGCAGATACTTGTGTTGTTCCCTTTTGAATGTGCAACTGAGATAAGTGTTAAGTGTTGTCATATTTAGGTTATTAGATACTGAAGGACTAAGTGTTCCTCAAGGACATTACCACCTACTCTAAGATATAATGCTTTGCTATTGCACATGAGACACTTATAACATGTTAGGTGGAATTATGACCTTGCCATTGTTTGCAATTGACATTTAAGCATAACATAAGGAGAGGCTATTTATTGGGTGTCAAGTTGACAAGGGGTGGACTTGTGATGGTTAATCCTGGGTGTCAACTTGACTGGACTAAGGAACAAATAAGAGAAAAAGGTCTTCTGATTGGACCACCTCAACCCGGATGGCCCACCCCAAATGTGGGTGTTACCTTCTGCCGGCAGGCAGTATTTAAGGCCACGGCAGCGGGAGCTGGTCCCTTTTTTCCTTCTTCCTGCGGCTTGCCTCTCTCTCATCTGGTGAGTTTGTCTTGCTGCTGTGATCAACCTTTCGGATCCCAGCGTGTACTGAGACTGGCAGATCTCCTGGAATCCATTCGGGCCTTCAGCACTGGATTGGGACTACTGAGACATCCAGCCTTGTGGACTGAGCAATTCCTGGATTCTCTTGGACTTTCCAGTGTGGTGCAGCTACTGTTGGACTCCTTGAACTCTGTCATGTGAGCAAATCAATAAATTTTATATAGCTATATATTCGTCCTGTTACTTCTGTTTCTTTATAGAACCCTGACTAATACAGCATCAAATCCAGGTCATCAAGCTTATGTTACAAGCCCTGTAGCCACTTAGCCAGCTCCCTGTATTCTGACTTAATTTTTTTAACGTATGGCAATTAATTTTGGCCTTTTGTCTTTACCTTATGATTTGGAAGGCCCTGAAGTATCCTGGGAAAAATATCACTATGTTGTTCTTTGACTTTGACAGTTGCTAGGCACTTGCTGATTGATCCTAGTCAGTTTTTCCTTCAGTACCAAATTGTCTGGTTTGGCAATCTGTGAATTTTACCCTTAAGAGTATAAAATGAAATCACGGATTTTGGTGGCCCTACTTCCTGCCATTCCTTCTTGCAATCCTTTTTTCCACTTTTCTTCCTAAGATGGGTGTTTTTCTTCATAGTATAGGCTGACTTGGACTTCTGAGCTAATGTGAACTTTTGTCTCATTGTCTGACACAGCTGTGACTATACACACATGCCAACAAAACTGACTACACTGAGTTCTTTCTGAAGCACATTCCCTCTTTATACTTACTTTATTTTCATTGGACTTTACTTAAAAAACAAAGTATTGTTTTATGATATTCAAGTATTTACTGTGTATCCTATTTATTATTTGACTAAAATTGTTCTTCAGTGACTGGACAGATGGCTCAGTGATAAGGAGTAATGATTGCACTTGCGGAGAACCCTGGTTCTACTCCCAGCACCTGTATGGCAGCTAACAATCATCAGTAACTCCAGATCCAGGGAATCCGTCTTCTGTCTCTGAGTGCATTCCACTTACGTGCATGCAAAATAAAAATAGTAAAACTGTGCTCGAGTAAACTACTTATAGCAGCATATACACTGTTTCTTTGGAAAGCACATAGAATGTGTTCATTTCCCCACTTAAGAAATTGTGAGACCATGTGTGAATTTGTGCCCAGCAGAGAACCTCATTACATCAGTCTGTTATTTTGGGGAGTGACATAGACTCATCCTCTAGTTAACTCTGTTAGGTGCTTTTTGGGTTTTTTTGGTTTTTTTAACTCTGTGAGTTTTGATTAGACCAATGGACCTTCAGGATGAGATCCATTTCTACTGTACCATGGAGTTTATATAAATCATTTTTGCTCATGTAATCTGTGCAATGTGTTCAATTTCTTCACACCATCAAAACTTAAACATTTAAACATTATATGCTGCAGTTTCTAAGGACAAGAAGGCTCTTTTATGCTAATTTTCCTCTGCTCTGTACATTACTTGATCAGACTTTCTTAATCCAGGGAGTAAATATGCCTTGTAGATAGACAATTGGGGCAGAGCAGCAGCACATCTTACACCTTGTACCCAGTAGTGAGAGGAGTGTCCCTCTAGTATTATTTCCATTCAGAACCACCCATAGCTTGCATTAGAACTTCTTTGTTGTGGAACAGAATCTGCATAGCACAGAGTTATATGACCGTATTACCAGTGGAGTCTATGGAATGTTTAGGAGTCTGTGACACTTGAGGATGTTGCCCTGAGCTTCACCCAGGAAGAGTGGGCTTTGCTGGATCCTTATCAGAAGAAACTCTACAGAGATGTGATGCTGGAAACCTGCAGGACCTTCACTTTTATAGGTAAGCGTGTCATCTTCCCTTCCCTTACTATACTAACAAGTGTTCCTTACCATTGATGCTCTTCTATGATTTGGAATATTGAAAGGGAAAAATGTGGTGTGTAACTCAGGTTCATATACACTAAAGCTAGAAACAAGTTTTTCCTAAATTCATCAGAACTTTCTTTGACTACATTTCAGGAAACAGTTGTGACGATGAGAAGATTAAAGACCATTATAAAAGTTCTGGAAAGAATCTAAGGTAATTTGATAACAGTAGAAGGAAAATTTGCTTGAAGGATTTTTTTTTCTTTTTCTTTTTGTCTTTTAGAGACAGGGTCTTCCTGTAGCTCCAGCTGGACTGGAACTCACTTTGTTGACCAGGCTGGCCTTGAACTCACAAAGATCCACCTGCCTCTGCCTCCCAAATGCTAGGATTAAAGGTGTGTGCCACCACATCCGGATGCTTGAAGGAATTTTAAGAATATTTATATTTATTTAAAGATTTATGTGTTTCTGTGCACATCCATGTGTGTTTATGTGTGTGAGTGTGGGAAACACTCACACACATAACTGGGAAACATATGCACCATGCAGTCAGAAGAAGTTGCTCAGCTCATAGAGTTGGAATTAAAAGAGGTTATGAGCTACTTGTCTTGGGTACCCTCAACCAAAGTCTGGTCTTCTGAAAACTGGCAACTGTGCTTAACACTTGAACATATCTCCTGCCTGTCATTTAAGGTATTTTTATTTGAGCATTTATGAGTAAAACAATAAGCACAACTTTTTATACCATTAGAAAATGTAAAAAGTACCTCAATTGAAAAATCCAACTCAGTGTTTACAAGGCATTTCACATGCAAACTGTACTAGGAACTCAAATTAACAAAAGTCACCTTTTTCATGATAGCCATGTGGGAATCATATTGTAGAATTATCAATCTCTTTAGTTTCCAGCCATTCACATCTGGCAGAAACATATTCTTTACCAAATTTTCAGAATAGTATATGTCCTACACTTGGTAGTGAATACTAGTAGATCAATTTTTAGTAATGCACTTGTCATTTTTATAGAAGTTTCATGATTGAGATACTCTGCAAACATAAAGAAGATTTTCAGAATGGAGAAACTTGTACTTGGATACCAAATGTCAATTTGATCATGAAAATTTCTAGTGATGCTTTAAGAAGATACAAAGAATATAGAAAGGCCTCAGCTTATGGCAGTTCACTTCAAGCATCAGGAAGAACTCAAACAGTGAGAAAGCAGTATCAGTGTAATACATGTTTGAAAGGTCTGAGTTCTTCCAATTCTCTTCAAGGTCATGAAAGAATTCATCATCCTGAAAACCCCTGTGAATGTAAATACAGCCACCTTAAAATACAAGAAAAAAATTGTACTAGGGAGATCCCCTATAATGGTAAACAATGTGGTAAAACCTTTGTAGAAGACAGCTCCCTTGAACTACATGAAAAAATTCATAGTGGAGAAAAACCATATAAATGCAAACAATGCAGTAGAGCCTTTAGACATAATAGTCTTCTTCAAGATCATGAAAAATTACACACTGGGGAGAAACTCTACACCTGCAAATTGTGTGGAAAAGCCTTTAAATGGTCCATTACTCTAAAAGTACATGAAAGAATTTATACTGGAGAAAAACCATATGAATGTAAAGAGTGTGGTAAGACCTTTAGAAGTCATAGTTCTCTTCAAACACATGAAAAAGTGCATGCTGGAGTGAAACCTTATGCCTGTCAACAATGTGGAAAAGCCTTTCCATTCTCCAGTAAGCTTCGAAGACATGAAAGAATTCATAGTGGAATAAAACCCTATGAATGTAAACAATGTGGTAAAGGCTATACAGATATCTGTGACCTTCAACGTCATGAAAAAACACATACTGGAGAAAAACCTTATGAATGTAAACAGTGTGTTAAAGCCTTTCCAGATAAACGTGACCTTCAACTTCATGAAAAAACACATACTGGAGAAAAACCATATAAATGTGAAGAGTGTGTAAAAGCCTTTACGTGGTCCAGTAAAGTAAAAGTCCATGAAAGAATTCATACTGGAGAAAAAAAATATAGATGTAAAGAGTGTGCAAAAGCCTTTACACGGTCCAGTAGAGTAAAAGTACATGAAAGAATTCATACTGGAGAAAAACCCTATGAATGTAAACAGTGTGGTAAAGCCTTTAGATCTAATAGTCTTCTTCAAAGTCATGAAAAAGTGCATACTGGAGTGAAACCTTATGCCTGTAAACAATGTGGAAAAGCCTTTAGCCATAACGGAGATCTTCACACATGAAAGAATTCATACTGGAGAAAAACCATATAAATGTAAAGAATGTGGAAAAGCCTTTATAGTGTCTAGTGCACTAAAAGTCCATGAAAGAATTCATACTGGAGAAAAACCCTATGAATGTAAACAGTGTGGTAAAGACTTTGGATGTAATAGCCTTCTTCATCGTCATGAAAAAATGCATACTGGAGAGAAACCTTATGCCTGTAAACAATGTGGTAAATCATTTATATTAAATAGTTATCTTCGAAAAATTACATACTAGAGTGAAACCTTATGCCTGTAAACAATGTGGTAAATCATTTATATTAAATAGTTATCTTCGAAAAATTACATACTAGAGTGAAACCTTATGCCTGTAAACAATGTGGAAAAGCCTTTACACAATACAGTCACCTTCAAACTCATGAAAAATCTCATACTGGAGAAAGACCATATGAATGTAAGCAGTGTGGTAAAGCCTTCAGAACGCACCATTATCTTAAGTTGCATGAAAATGTTCATAGTGGAGAAAAACCATATGAATGTAAGCAATGTGGTAAAACCTTCAGATGGCGCTCCTATCTTAAGTTACATGAAAATATTCATAGTGGAGAAAAACCATATGAATGTAAACAGTGTGGCAAGGCCTTTACATTTCCTACTTCTCTACTCTTTCATGAAAGAAAACATTCTGGAGAACCATAAGAGTGTAAAAAGTATGGTAAAACTTTTAGATGGAACAGTGGTCTTCAAAGACATGAAAAAACACATACTGGGGAAATAATACATACTGTATGAATGTAAACAAAGTGGTAAAATCTTTAGATGTAACAGTCATCTTCAAAGGCAAGAAAAACACAGTGGATAGAAACCCGATGTATATAAACTATGTGGTAACGCTTTACACTGTACAATAACCTTGAAGTACATGAAAATTTCATACTGGAGAGAAACCCTATGCATGTAAACGATATGGTAAAAACTTTAGACATAATCATTATTTTGAAAGACTTGAAAAAAAATGCACACCAAGAGGGACTATGTCAATGCAGGGAAATTGCTGACAACAGTCCACACAATCCTGTGGCTCTTACTTTTTTTTATAATGCATTTAGATCTTGTGGGTGGGGTTGTGGAGATAAACATGTCTGTGACTAACCTTGCCTACAGTGATGGAATGCATCCCCTGAAACTGTAAGCCAGCATCAACCCTTCTTATAATACTTTTTCCCCATATTTTGCGGCACAAGTGAGAAAAGTAACTAAAATGTATTTCATCCCTTATTGGATTGTGAGTTGTTGTTTTTTTCTTTCTGTTGGTCATTATTACTGGATTTTTGCTTGGTTGTTTGACTATTTATGAGTATATTTGTCCAGTGTCTCTGGAGACTGAAGATCCCCTGTAACTGGTATTTTGGATAGTTTTCAGCTGACATTTGGGTGCTAGAACCTGAATCCTGGTTCTCTACAAGAGAAACCACTGAAACATCCCTCTAGCCTTGAAGTATAGTTTTGTTTTTGTTTTGTTTTGGTTTTTTTTGGTCTTTTTGAGACAGGGTCTCCCTGTAGCCCCAGCTGTCCTGGAACTCACTCTGTAGACCAGGCTGGCCTTGAACTCACAAAGATCCTCCTGCCTCTGCCACTTGAGTGCTAGGATTAAAGGTGTGCGCCACCACGCTCGGCGAGGTAAAGTTTTTATCAATAGCTGTTGTTAATAAATGTGGTGACCTGTGTGAAATAACTGATAAGATTTTACAAACATAAGGTTGTTTTTTGTTGTTGCTTTTTTTTTTCTCTTTTTTTGTCTTTTTTTTTTTTTTTTTTTTTTTTTTTTTGTTTTTTGAGAAGGTCCTCTTGAAGCCCAGATGCCTGAACTCACTCTGTGAGACCAGGGCTGGCCTTGAAATAACTCACAAATCCCCTGCCTCTGCCTCCCAAAGTGCTAGGATTAAAGATTGTAAACGCCACCACGCCCGGCTATTTTTTGCCCTCCTGTAGCCCCAGCTGGCCTGGAACTCATTCTGTAGACCAGGCTGGCCTTGAACTCACCCAGTTCCACCAGCCTCTGCCTCCTGAGTGTGAGGATTAAAAGGGTGCGGCACCACACCCAGCTTAAAGATGGTTCTTAGCCTCCCTGTGGGTGCTGGGAATTGAACCCAGTTCCTCTGCAAAAGTGGTTGGTGCTCTTACCTCCTGAGCCATCTCTCTGGCCCCTACAAACAGAAGTTTGAAAGGTCCATCCAGGTCTAGGCTGAAGAGTTTCCTTCAACGTTTGAAGTCCTGTGAACAATAAATCATTAAAATGCTCATTCATCAATGCTTAAGCACACCCAGTGGAGGGTCTGTGTTCTTGTTATGCCATCATTTTCAATAAAAATTGTGACATGCAAACATTATCAAAAACTAATTTGAGAAAAGTAAGGAAGGAGGGTCAAGAAAGAAAATTGTTTATTAATAAAGAACCAAAGAATAAGGAGGCATTTAATTTCATCATCATGTAGGTGACTGTCTATTAATGACTGTGTAATAAGAATATGCTTTTAGTCAATAGGAATTCAGGCAGCAGTAGAGCACTTTCCTAGCAAGCACAGAACCTTGGGATTGGTCCCCCAGAACCGAAGGAAAATAAAATAAAGGACAAAACAAAACAAAAAACAAGAAAATCAGAATATATCTTTATAGCTAAATGCCCTGAGTCATTTCCATGTCAGGACCCTTGTGTTAACAATTCACTGAGTAGTTTATATAGGCCAACAAGCTTCCCCTACACAAATAAAGTTGGCCTAGATGACACCGCCCTTTTGCCTCTCTGTCACATAGGTAGGCTGAGAGAAATTAGTCACTGTCCTACCGCTCCAGTTAAAACAATCTGATCCCCATGGAAAAGGCAAAGCCCAACTGTCATCCCCCCCCCCTACCCCCCACTCTCCCTAAGTGCTTTATGAGGTGCTCCATCCAACCCCCCAGTGAGTTTCCTGTAGTCTGAACACAAAGAATTTAACATCTGTTTTGGGGACCCTGAACTATTGCAGTTGGTTTTTCTGTTGTGATGTGTTGTGTGTGTGTGTATATACATTTTTTTTTTTTTTTTTGTGTGTGTGTGTTTATGCACTTTTAGAGGCCAGAGGTCAACATGGAGTGTCTTCAGCAACCTCCATGTTGTGTTTTGGGCCAGGTTCTCTCACTGGACCAGCATTTGCTACGTAGTCTGGGCTACTGGGCAGCAAGCCCCAGGAACACACCTGTTCCTGGCTGGGAGGCTGGGATAAACAGTGGATGGTGGTTTATTACATTATAATCAAACCGATGTTGAACAGTAGATAGATGACTTGAACTTTTTATTCCTGTCTAACTGAAATGGTGACAACTACTAAAGAAAAAGGAGACAGTGAAGAAAATATTTGACTGATTTAGCACTTGTTTTCCTTTATTGAAAATTCCAAGCTTTACTTTAAATCTAGCTTTCCTTGTATTTTTGAAGTAAGTTTCGTTTCTTCTTCTTCTTCTGTGAAACAATACTAGCATTCCAACCATTCTCAGCAGATCAGGCTTAAAAATTGAACGTCACAGATTTACAAGGGGACGACTTGCGATCTAACAGCCAAACCACAATATTTCCGGCTAGTGGAAATGGGTCCGGTGTTTTTGGTTGGAATAACAGGCCCACTGGACCCAACCCCAAAAATAGACAAAAAGGGGTTACATCAAACTAAAAAGTTCTGCTTGGTAATGGAAACCATCAAACCACTAAACAGAAGGGAAAATAGTAGCCAAATTCCAAAGTCCAGGCTATACAAGCACCTCCAGTAACTTAACAGCAAAACTCAAATAAAGCCGAAAATAGAAATAGCCAACTGAAAAACTGCTGTTTAGACTGGAAAAGACTTTCTCCTAGAAGACAGAGAAGATGGCTGAACAGTTGCATGAACAAATCCTTAGTGCAAGGATCATCAGGGTTAACACAAAGCAAACCACAAAGGGATGTCAACCCGACCACCCCACTCCTGTAATGTGCTCAAGAGGACCAAACGTGACTGCTACTGGTGACAGTGAGGAGAAAAGGGAAAGCTTGCCCAGAGTTGGGGAGTGTAAGTTAAAACAACCACTATGGCTGGAAACAGTATGGAGGTGCCACAAAGCTTAAAAACACAACTAGAGCATGATTCAGCAACCCCAGTAGTGGTCCTGTCTCCAACGGAAAAGAGATGAGTATGTCAGAGACAGCTAGATTCTCAAGGTCATTGTAGGACTCATCCTAAGAGCCAAGAAAAGGAAATAAGGTTTCAGCCAAGTGGAGAATGGGGCAAGAAATTGAAATAAGGCTGGGCAGTGAGATGCCAGCCACAAAAGAATGAAATTGTGTCATTTGTGACAGTATGGAAGGGCCCAGAAGATACCTTAGTAAAATAATCTGGGCTCAAGAAAGCAAGCACCACGTGGTTTCACTCAGCTATGGAATACAGAAATCAAAATGCCAATCTAGTGGCTGAGCATTGAATCCTGCGCACCAGCATCTGGTGAGTGTGGAGGTGGGATGGGTGAGAAAGCTCGGTGAGTGGGGCTGTGACTGTCCAAAGAAGGAAGAACTTCAGTGGGCGGCCACCCAGCAGGGCGCCTAGAGAGCAATAGTGTCCTGTAATTTTCAGAAAGAGAAAAAAGTGAAAAGGAGAGTTCAAGTAATTTCCCCCCACAGTTTAGTGTTCTGCTTTCATAAAGTTTTCAGCATAAAGCATGACAAATGTTTGAGCTGAATGCATCTTTAACCTGGTTAACTCATTATACAAACAATTGTGTGTATTGTAACAAATAGTAACCTACTGACATGTACATTTTGTTTTTTTTTATTTTTTTTTTTTTGAGACAAGGGCTTCCCTGTAGCTCTCTCGCTGTCCTGAACTCACTCGGTAGACCAGCTGACCGCTTGAAACCAACAGAGATCTGCTTGTCTTTCCCTCCCAAGTGCTAGGATTAAAGGGCGTGCACGGGCACCATGCCCGGCATTTATGTATTTCTGTATGTGGATGAAAGTACTGCCTGCATGCAAGTCCGTGCACCCGTGTCGTGCAATGGCAGCTGAGGTCAGAAAGGGGGTCGATTCCTGGAACTGGAGTGCTCCTGAATTGGAGTTACAGATGGGTTCTCGGCCGCCCATGGGGGGTGCTGGGGATCGAACCTCTGGGTCCCGAGGTAAGAGCAGTCAGTGCTTTAACCGCTAGGCCATTCTCCAGCCCTGACATGTACAATTTTTATATATATATATATGTTTGTTTCTTTTTTTTTCAAGACAGGGGCTCCCTGTTGCCACCGCTGTCCTGGAACGCACTCTGTAGACCTGCTGGCCTGACTCACAAAGATCCACCTGCCCTCTGCCTCCCAAGTTTTAGGATTAAAGGCGTCACACCTGCCCCCCGGCTCATTTTTACATATTTTTTGTATGAGTAAAAAAATAATTTCCAAGAGCTCAAAGGGTGACGAGCAGCCTGGTAATCCAAACACTCAGAAGACAGAGGCAGGACAATCCTGAAATCACAGCTGGGCAGTCCTAAATAGCAAAAACATCTCAAAAATAAATAAATTCACACGCTTTAATCCTAGTACTGTGGGAGGCAGAGGCAGGTGGAATCTCGGTGAGTTCAAGGCCACCTGGTCTACAGAGTGAGCTCAGGGCCAGCTGAAGCTGCAGGAGACCCGGTCCAAAAGACCGAAAAATAAATAAATTAAATAATAAATCCATATAAAATAGCATGTATGCTGAGATACTTTAGGTTTTCGAATTATAACTTCTTCTGTTTGTAGCTTGTTCTTATAGTGAATAAAAAAAATGAGAAAAAAATAAAATGGGTGTTTTGATAAATCATACTTTTTTCCCCAATCGTGTTTCCATCAAAAATCTCTGTATGTGTATGTAAGGTAAAGAGTATTGGTAGCAAATCCAATCCAGATCTATGGTCTCAGCGAATGACAAGGATTCTAGTGGTTTAGAAACAAGGTCCAGTGGCAGGCAGAGAGACAGCTCCTAGGAAAAACACCATCCTGGTGCCTGAGACCCAGAGCCTCAGTGGGAAGATCCTTCGTTCTAGGACTGGGGGAAGTTTCCAGCAAGTTTAGAAGGGCCTTGGCCCTGCCAAAGATTAAATATGTCTCTGAGTCCCTGTGGTGAAACCACTTATGCTTTGAAATCATCTGGTGACCTATGTCTGGCAGCACATCAGCACAGCATTGACTACACAAAGTGAGATCCCAGAGATTCAGAAACAGAACATTAGAAATTAGAATTTAAAATCAGTGTTCTAATCTGGTTAGAGGAAAGCACAGCTGTTACAAAATGCCACTGGAAAGGAAAACAGTAAACTGTGGGGGGGGGCTGGGAGAATTATTCAAATTATTTTTGATAATTTGGTGAAAATTAAGCACATTGAAAACAAATATTTGGAAGAACAAGCTACAATCTTCATGATGGTAGAAGTAGAGTGTGATACTGGTGGTTTGGGCAAGCTGCACTGATTGCATTAAAAACATAGTTAATGTTAGACTTTGGGATGCAAAAGTGATGAGATAAAGAAGTAGAAATGGAATCCGATCTTCAATAGATGCTGATCACAGAGGGGCAGAAGCCTAACTTTGGGAATGGAGGTTGAGCATTAGGGTTGGGGAAGGTCCAGGATATATAGGTAGGCCCAGAAATGGGGTTCTGGCTTCCTTGATTCACACCCCTTGGGTGCTGTGCTCTTTCCTTGGATCAGGGAAGGAGGATGGGGAGTGTCTCATACAGGGTTTTGTAAGGAACAACATCTAGAAGAAGGCTAAGAAACCAAGCCGGGGTGTGATGGCGCACCCTTTAAATACGACACTTGGGAGGTAGGGCAGGCGGATCTTTGTGAGGTCAAGCCATCCTGGTGGTACAGAGCTAGTTCCAGACGCTGGGGCTAACACAGGAGAACGACCTGTTCGAAAGGGACCAAAAAAAAAAAAAAAAAAAAAAGAAAGCTAAGAAAACACCAGTGTCTTTTCTAGGTACCATATGTTTCTGAAATAGATGTGTCTCCCTCCTAGAGTGAGGAGGTCGGTGGGTAGGTTGGCCAGTGCCTTCATCTATTTCTCAGGCTGGTTTTCCTTAAGGATGAAAATTAAAAATGCCAAACATTAAATTCCAAGATGAAACCAAATGGTTTCGGTAACCACCCTAAACAATTTTTACTGAAGGAAGAGTTTTCTCAGCAAATGACATGGTCCACATATTGTGAGTGCAAGTTCTCTTCATCCCTTGGGTCTTGGGATTGACCCGATCATCCATGCCTGGTAGCAGGTGCCTTTCGACTAAGCCATCTGACAGCCCTCTATACAGGGATTGTGTTATCGAATTGCTGTCCCACAGTGTGCATGTGGAGGTCAAGCACCAACTTTCTGGACTCACTTCTTTCCTTTGTTGTTTGTTTTTACCTCATTTTTCAGGGATGAAAGCAGGCAGCCAACCGTCATGGTAGTGTCTAGTCTGAGACATTGAGAACAATTACTATAAGCACAAGCTTAATTGTGCTTTGTTCCAGTGATTGTCACAGGAGAGTGGTTTCCTTCTCGAAGTTTATTCCTGTGTGATACCATGGTTTTTGTAGAGGTGAACAGGCAGCATTTGGGTCGTGATGCCCTATCTTCTCTATCGTCTCTGAGGTCTGTTTCACTTTATACTTCTCTCCCCACCACCCTCTCCTTGCCCTATTTGCTTACCCCGCCAGGGCCAGTGATCCTTGGGCTGGAGACATTGAACTCCAGGTATAGAGGAAAAAGACCCCCATGGTCTTATCCCACAGGAATCTAACTGCAGATTCAAACCCAGGACCTTTTTATTATTATTATTAGTAGTAGCAGTAGTAATAATACTACTATTATAGTATTGTTACTAGTGCTGCGACTATGAGTATTATGGGGGAACCATTGCCTGGGAATTGGTGCCTGTGGAGGCCAGAGGATCATAATGTCTTCTGGAGCAAGTCTTTTTTTTTTTTTTATGGAGCCACCCAGGCTCCAGGCAAGATGGTGCTGAGGGGAGTTGAGGAGGAGGGACCCGGGTTGGTTGCCAAAACCTCTGGTTGGGGAAAGGTAAGGATAAGTGGCATGAGTTACAATTGTCAACCATGTATGCCAATCCACCTGAGAGGGCCAGAGGGACTGCAGAAACATTGGTCATTTGCTTTCAAGCCTAAATGCATTTTGGGTTGCTTGTATATATGTCACTGCCCTGTTTGCAATAAAGTGAGAACCTTCTTGACTGGACTCCCTGCTGCTTCTGAATGTCTCTGGGAACTGAGGAGGCTGGGGAGGCTGGGGAATGGGCGAGTGGTGCACTTACCGTTCCTCAGCCCAGTCAGTTCGGGGACCAGACCTGATCTAATACCCAGCACCCTGGCGCCACATGGGGTTTCGAACCCATGACACGGATATTAAGAAGGTTTCATGCTCTAAGACAACTAAGCTAGCGCTTACAGATGGCGCGGTTCCTGTGTCTGCTGGTGGCTGCATGGGTGGCCACAGGAGTGACAGGAGTGCTGCACCGAAACCCCATCAACCTCAGAGAGTGACATGGCTGGTGACCAATCCCGTCAAGGGAGGGATCCACAACAGCACCATGAATGATACCCTCCCCCCTCGCATGGTAGCCACCGCTCTTCTTTGATCTCTGTGATCTGGCCTGAGGGAGTTGGGATGTGGCTGATTGGACCCCTGCTCACCTGGGGAGGCCAGAATGTAACGGACAAAAGGAATGCACCCTGCCAGTGGTGGGGGACCCTAGATCCCCAGATGTTCTCACATCCTCAAACGAGCCGCGCTCAGGGACATTGACATTTATGTATGCCCCGGGAGTAACTGGACTGAAAAAAAGATAACTGATGATATCTGACTGTGGTGGACTGAGATACTTCTACTGTAAGGCATGGAGGTGTGAAACTACAGGATCATGCTCTTGGGTGATGCACAAGGGAACTATTTGGGTCACTAGGGTAAAGACACAAGAAAGGCCAGCAACNAGGTGCTCCATCCAACCCCCCAGTGAGTTTCCTGTAGTCTGAACACAAAATTTAACATCTGTTTTGGGGACCCTGAACTATTGCAGTTGGTTTTCTGTGTGTGTGTTGTGTGTGTGTGTGTGTATACATGCTGTATATGTGCATGTTTCTGTATGCACATGAATTCAGAGGCCAGAGGTCACATGCATTCTTCAGCAACCATCCATGTTGTGTTTTGGGCCAGGTTCTCTCACTGGACCAGCATTTGCTACGTAGTCTGGGCTACTGGGCAGCAAGCCCCAGGAATCCACCTGTGTCCCTGTCTGGGAGGCTGGGATTACAGTGCTGTGTTATTAATTATAATCACCATGTTGAACAGTAGATCACTTGAACTTGTTCTTCCTGTCTAACTGAAATGGTGACAACTACTAAAGAAAAAGGAGACAGTGAAGAAAATATTTGGACTGATTTACCTTGTTTTCTTAAATTCAGCTTTACTTTAATAGCTTTCCTTGTATTTTGAAGTAGTTTCTGTGAAACAATACTAGCATTCCATTCTCAGAGGCTATAAAAATTGAAAGTAAAGATTTAAAGGTAAGACTTGAATCTAAAAGAAAAACAAATATTTCAGGATATTGGAATGGGTAAGGTGTTTTGGATAACACCCCAAATGGAAACAAAACCAAAAATAGACAAAAAGGGGTTACATCAAACTAAAAAGTTCTGCTTGGTAATGGAAACCATCAACCCACTAAACAGAAGGGAAAATAGTAGCCAAATTCCAAAGTCCAGTCTATACAAGCACCTCCAGTAACTTAACAGCAAAGCTCAAATAATCCAACTGAAAAACTGGCTGTTTAGACTGAAAGAGACATTTCTCTAGAAGACAGAGAAATGGCTGACAGTTGCATGAACAAATCTTAGTGCATTAATCATCAGGGTAACACAAATCAAACCACAAAGGGATGTCACCTCACTCCTGTAATGTGCTCAAGAGGACCAAACATGACTGCTACTGGTGACAGTGTGGAGAAAAGGGAAAGCTTGCCCAGAGTTGGGGAGTGTAAGTTAGCACAACCACTATGGCTGGAAACAGTATGGAGGTGCCACAAAGCTTAAAAACACAACTAGAGCATGATTCAGCCACCTCAGTAGTGGTCCTGTCTCCAACGGAAAAGAGATGAGTATGTCAGAGACAGCTAGATTCTCAAGGTCATTGTAGGACTCATCCTAAGAGCCAAGAAAAGGAAATAAGGTTTCAGCCAAGTGGTGAATGGGGAAAGAAAATTGAAATAATGCTGCAGTGGAGATGACCCAGCCACAAAAGAAATGAATTTGTGTCATTTGTAACAATATGGAAGGGCCCAGAAGATACCTTAGTAAAATAATCTGGGCTCAAGAAAGCAAGCACCACGTGGTTTCACTCAGCTATGGAATACAGAAATCAAAATGCCAATCTAGTGGCTGAGCATTGAATCCTGCGCACCAGCATCTGGTGAGAGTGGAGGTGGGATGGGTGAGAAAGCTCGGTGAGTGGAGCTGTGACTGTCCAAAGAAGGAAGAACTTCAGTGGGCGGCCACCCAGCAGGGCGCCTAGAGAGCAATAGTGTCCTGTAATTTCAGAAAGAGAAAAAGTGAAAAGGAGAGTCAAGTAATTTCCCCCCACAGTTTAGTGTTCTGCTTTCATAAAGTTTTCAGCATAAAGCATGACAAATGTTTGAGCTGAATGCATCTTTAACCTGGTTGACTCATTATACAAACATTGTGTGTATTGTAACAAATAGTAACCTACTGACATGTACAATTTTTTTTTTTTGAGACAGGGCCTCCCTGTAGCTCTCGCTGTCCTGGAACTCACTCTGTAGACCAGGCTGACCTTGAACTCACAGAGATCTGCGTGCCTCTTCCTCCCAAGTGCTAGGATTAAAGGCGTGCACCACTATGCCCTGCATTTATTTATTTCTGTATGTGTATCAATGTACTGTCTGCATGCAAGTCTGTGCACCCGTGTCGTGCAATGCCGCGGAGGTCAGAAGAGGGTGTCGGATTCCCCTGGAACTGGAGTTCTCCTGGAATTGGAGTTTCAGATGGTTCTCGGCCGCCATGTGGGTGCTGGGGATCGAACCCGGGTCCTCTGTAAGAGCGGTCGGTGCTCCTAACCACTAGGCCATCTCTCCAGCCCTTGTCTTTATTTTTTTTATAGCCACAACTTCTAAGCGGAAAGGACAGAGTGAAAATAAAGATTGTCCAAAGGCCAGGAGTACAAAGGTTGGAAGACATAACCCAAAAGCAGTAGTTTTCTCAGCAAAGCCTCTAGAGAGGCTCCAGCTGCTAATGAGGGGTCTAACTGGATGACAATGTAGGCCACTTCCACCACAAGAGCCTGTGATACTACAATGCTCTCAGTTCTCTTCTTGCTCCAGGAATAATTGACTCTCCTAATTCCTTTCGGCTTTCCTGAACAAATACTTCTGTTCTGATGTTATATAAAATGGCATGAACTCAATGTGAGAGAGGTGAAAATAATTTCTGTTCAATTAAAGTTTTCCCAGGGATTTAGTTTTTATAAAACAACCTTGTGACAGTCCTCATTAATATTTTTGCCTGTGTATCATGATATTTTCTACTTCATAAGCATCTAGGTTTGAAATTTCTAAAAATACTCTAAGAATCAACAGTGTGATATTTGGAGAGCAAAGTGGTCAATGGGTCACGCGGTCCTTCAGATATGGAGATTTTGGTTCTTTCCGTCCCCCACTGTCTTTAGTTCAGGAAACATAGGCACATGTCTGAGCCCCAGGGGTAACTGCTGAAGTTCTCACATCCTTGTGTCCTAGGACAAAGAATCGTACCAGAGATAAGCAAGAAATAGATGCCATTTGTTAAGAGACTCTAGAGAGTGAATGGTGAGCAGGGAAGTCAGGTGCTGTTGGCAGGAGAAGCAGAACCCTTTGGACGTATTTACATAAACCTCCTCCCTCCCCTCTGCATGTCATGGTCTTCTCTCTGCATGCTCTTCCAGTTGCATGTAGCCCAGGTGGGAAGGGTTTCCATTCCTCTGCTTACTGGCTCCTTTCATATGTTAGTATTTTATTTCATTCTGGTTGTTCTTTCAGGGGACGTGGGTTCCATTACCAGCACCCACGTGGCAGCTAATAATTGCCCATAACTCCAATCTTTTTTTTTTTCATAACTCCAATTCTAAATGATCCAATGTCCTCTTCTGATATCTGCAGACATTGTACTTTACAGGTGCACTTCCATGCATGCAGGCAATGCATTTATACACATAAAATAAAAAATAATAAAAATAATTTTTAAAGAAGTAATGGGATGGTAGGAAAGGCGGTTTGAGGAGGAGACACCCCTCAGGTCATTAGAGATCCCAGGACATAAATCTGAAAATGCATTTGAAAGACTTTCATTTGAGGAGAGTGTGGCCAAACAATTCCCTTGTTCAGTCATGCAGGCACCTGGAGGTCGCTGCAGCCGTGGTCCAAAGATGTCCAGAAACTTCTTGAGCTGGGAGCACCATTTAGTGTCTCCCACAGAGTGCTTGTTTTGCAGGTGTGAGGGATGCAAGAGTGACAGGGATGTGGAGGACTGCAGCAACATTTTGAGAAAAGCTCTGGAGAGTAGGCAATGCATAATGAATGGTGTGGGCTCCCAGCAAGGGGCTCCCGAGAAGCTGTGCACTGAGTTCTGAGGGGGAGCCTGTGTGGCAATGGAGACTCAAGGATGCTGGCAATGCCAAGAACATGTACCAGGGAATGCTGCCTGTACTGAGAGGAGCTGGTCCTGGAGAGAGGCCGTGTGTGCCACAGGGAGCAGGGCCAGAGGCATGGGTTGTCCAAGCCTGTTGNAAAAAAAAAAAAAAAAAAAAAAAAAAAAAAAAGAAAGCTAAGAAACCAGATGTCTTTTGCTAGGGACCATATGTTCTGAAATAGATGTGTCTCCCTCCTGGAGTCAGGGGTCAGGGTGGGTAGGTGGCCAGTGCCTTCAGCCATTTCTCAGGCTGGTTTTCCTTAAGGATGAAAATTAAAAATGCCAAACATTAAATTCCAAGATGAAACCAAATGGTTTCGGTAACCACCCTAAACAATTTTTACTGAAGGAAGAGTTTTCTCAGCAAATGACATGGTCCACATATTGTGGGTACCAGTTCTCTCCATCCACCTGTGGGTCTTGGGAATTGAACCCAGATCATCATTCTTGGTAGCAGGTGCCTTTCTGACTAAGCCATCTGACAGGCCCTCTTATACAGGATTGTTATCGCATGCTTGCCACAGTGTGCATGTGGAGGTCAAGCACCAACTTTCTGGACTCACTTCTTTCCTTTTACCTCATGAGTTTCAGGGATGAAAAGCAGGCAGCCAAGCCTTCATGGTAAGTGTCTGAGGTGCTGAGACACTGAGAACAATTATTATAAGAACAAGCCTAATTGTGCTTTATTCCAGTGATTGTCACAGGAGAGCGGTTTCCTTCTCGAAGTTTATTCCTGTGTGATACCTTCGTTTTTGTAGAAGTGAACAGGCAGCATTTGGGTCTTGGTGCCCTATCTTCTCTATCGTCTCTGAGATCTGTTTCATTTTATACCTCTCTCCCCACCACCCTCTCCTTGCCCTATTTGCTTACCCTGCCAGGGCCAGTGATCCTTGGGCTGGAGACATTGAACTCCAGGTTCTTATCCCACAGGATCTAACTGCAGATTCACACCCAGGACCTTTTATTATTAGTAGTAGTAGTAGCAGTAGTAGTAGTATACTACTATTAGTAGTAGTGTATACTAGTGCTGCTACTATGATATTTGGGGGGAACCATGTGCCTGGGAATATAGTGCCTGTGGAGGCCAGAGGATCATAATGTCTTCTGGAGCAAGTCTTTTTTTTTTTTTTATTAATGGAGCCCACCCAGCTAGCCAGGTCAAGATGGCACTGAGGGGAGATAGAGGAGGAGGGACCCGGGTTGTTTGCCAAAACCTCTGGTTGGGGAAAGGTAAGGATAAGTGGCATGAGTTACAATTGTCAGCCAATCCGCCCGAGAGTGTCAGAGGGGCTGCAACAGCATTGGTCATTTGCTTTCTCGCCTAAATGCCTTTTGTGGTTGCTTTGTATATAAGTCACTGCCCTGCTTGCAATAAACGAGAACCTGCTTGACTGGACTCCCTGCTGCCTCTGAGTGTCTCTGGGAACTGAGGAGGCTGAAGAATGGGCGAGTGGCACACTTACCCTTCCTCAGCCCAGTCAGTTCTGGGACCAGACCTGACTAAGACCCAGCACCTGGCGCCCAACATGGGGTTCGAACCCATGACCCTGATATTAAGAGTTTCATGCTCTACCGACTAAGCTAGCGCTTACAGATGGCGCGGTTCCTGAGTCTGTTCATGGCTGCATGGGTGGCAACAGGAGTGCTGCACCGAAACCCCCATCAACTGCAGAGAGTGACATGGCTGGTGACCAATCCCGTCAAGGGAGGGATCCACAACAGCACCATGAATGATACCCTCCCCCCTTGCATGGTGGCCACTGCTCTTCTTTGATCTCTGTGATCTGGCCTGAGGAAGCTGGGATGTGGCTGATTGGACCCCTGCTCACCTGGGGAGGCCAGAATGTAACGGACAAAATGGATGCACCCTGCCAGTGGTGGGGGACCCTAGATCCCCAGGATGTTCTCACATCCTCAAATGAGCCGTACTTAGGGACACCGACAATTACATATGCCCCAGGAGTAAACTGACTACAAAAAAGATATTTGTCTGGTGGGCCGGGAGACTTCTACTGTAAGGCATGGAGGTGTGAAACTACAGGATCATGCTCTTGGGTGATGCACAAGGGAACTATTCGGGTCACTAGGATAAAGACACAAAGAAAGGCCAGCAACCCCCCTCTATGGGGCATGCACCAATTACCACTGCAACCCCATTCAGGCAACATTCACTGAAGAGGGCAAGAAGGGGACAGATTGGGAAGTTGGGAAGATGTGGGTTCTCAGACTAAATCAATCTGGCTATGACCAGGGGCTGTTGTTTTCCATCAGGAGAAAAGTGAACCCCCTTGAACAACCCACCATGGTGGGTCTGGCTGCCTCCCCCCATGCAAAAGGCGACACCCCAGGCTCCCTGGCAGGCAGAGGAGACAGGGTCGCCGGTGACCCCAGTCATTTGGGGAACCAGGTTGGGGAGCCCATCACCCCCTCTGGCACCCACTTTGCCCACACCAGAGAACACCAGAGAATTATTGGAGGCCACTGTCAGGCTTGCTTACCTAGCCCTGAATGAAACTCGACCAGAATTAACCCCATCCTGATGGCTATTCCTCAAAGCTGACCCCCATTTTACGAAGGATGGGGAGTGGTAGGGAATTACACCAGTGCTGATGGGGAGATCCAGCCAGGGAGCACCCCACTGGGAAGACACTCTCCCTTAATGGACCCAACTCCATGTGTGTTACTAACATGGCCTCCCCACCACTCAATGGGGAGGGTGCACCATCATTAACACCTCCCAGAGTGCATGGCTGGTTCCAACCAGCCATGGGCTCTACTGGTTATGCCAATTTTCCGGTCTCACCCAGTGTGTAGCTACACAAGCCATTGACACTCTGAACGACTCCTGTATTCTGGTTTCCATGCTCTCTCATGTCCTGTTCCACACTGACGAGGAGATGCAGTCCAGAAAGAGCACCTGACAGATCAGAGAGCCATTCATGGCGATTGCTGTCACCTCCCTCCTAGGCTTTGGGGTAACAGGGGCGGCACTTGGGGCCACCTCTTTAACTATGCTACACACCAAATATCAGGAATTGAGACTCCAGATTGATACCAACCTGGACAGGGTAGAGTCCACTATCTGATACTTGAAAAAATAGGTCAACTCACTGGTGGCAGTAGCCCTGCAGAATCGTAGGGGACTGGACTTGGTGTTCCTGGAACAAGGGGGGGGGGTCTGTCAAGCCTTGGAGGAGGAGTGCTGCTTCTACACTGCAGCTACTTGGGGATTATTACAAAAAATCTTGATGAGATAAGGAAGGGAATTGAGGACAGGCAGAGAGAGTATGGGTGCACCTGGTACCAACAATGGTTCGATTGGTCCCCCTGGCTGACCACTCTTATTTCCATGTTGATGGGCCCCCTCCTCATAATTTCATTCCTGTGCATATTTGGGCCCTGCCTCTTTAACAGGCTAACCAGGCTGATCAGAGAAATGGCCCATGAGTTGTACCTCAGGTTGCGCTATGACCCGCTGGAACCCAAAGACTTCCACACACTATAAGGTGAACCTTATATAAGGTGCCTCAATGGTGAACCTCCGAGGAGGTGCCACACCCGTACCTCAGAAAGAGGTGGGTTATAAAAGAAAAAAGGGGGAGTCTGATGGGGCCCACCCAGCTAACCAGGTCAAGATGGCGCTGAGGGGAGATAGAGGAGGAGGGACCTGGGTTGTTTGCTAACCTCTGATTGGGGAAAGATAAGGACAAGCAGTACGAGTTACAATTGTCAGCTGTGTACGCCAATCCCCCTGAGAGGGCCAGAGGGGCTGCAGAGCATTGGTCATTTGCTTTCACGCCTAAATGCCTTTGGTGGCTGTTTTGTATATAAGTCACTGCCCTGCTTGCAATAAACAAGAACCTGCTTGACTGGACTCCCTGCTGCATCTGAGTGTCTCCAGAAACTGAGGAGGCTGGGGAATGGGCAAGCAGCACACTTACCCTTCCTCAGCCCAGTCAGTTCTGGGACCAGACCCCACTAAGACCAAGCAACAGGGAGAACCTGTCTCAAAAAGACCAAAAAATATGAAAATATAAAACATAGCCGGGTGGGGTGGCACACGCCTTTAATCCTACCACTTGGGAGGCAGAGGCAGGAAGATCTTTGTGAGTTCAGGGCCAGCCTGGTCTACAGAGTGAGTTCCAGGACAGCTGGGGCTACAGGGAGACCCTGTCTCGAAAAGACAAAAATAAATAAATTAAATAAATAATAAATAAATAAATAAATGCTACCTCCCATGGCAGCTGCTGTCACTAGGCAGGACAGGGCCAAAGCTGTCTGAATAAAAATTGGCAGTGGGCACTTTACTGTCCTACAAGAGCCCAGCCATCCTGCCACCTCCCTCTACTTCCTCACCCCATTCATCTCCTCCATGCACAATCACAAGCAAAAGGCACTAAATCCAAACCCTAATGATAGAAAAAAAAAATCTCACATAGCAGGGAGCAGGGGAACTCAGGCCACATCTTGATTTTGTGTCTGTTTTGATCTTTTATTGTGTTCTGTATGTGCTTCAGGTTTCTTTTAATTTTTGTACGTGTATGAATGTGCTGTCTGCATGTAGGTTTGTGCACCCGTGTTGTGCAATGCCGCAGAGGTCAGAAGAGGGCGTCAGATTTCCCTGGAAGTGGAGTTAAAGACAGTTCTCAGCCGCCATGTGGGTTCTGGGAATTGAACCCGGGTCCTCTGCATGAGCAATCAGCGCTCTTAACCGCTAGGCCATCTCTCCAGCTCCAGTGCTTCAGGTTTCTTAAAACTTTAATTTGGGGCTGGAGAGATAGCCTAGCGGTTAAGAGCGCCAACTGCTCTTGCAGAGGACCCGGGTTCGATCCCCAGCACCCACACGGTGGCTGAGAACTGTCTGTAACTCCAATTCCAGGAGAACTCCAATTCCAGGAGAATCCAACGCCCTCTTCTGACCTCCGTGGAATTGCATGACGTGGGTGCACAAATCTACATGCAGACAATACATTCATACACACACACAAAAAAAAACTTGAATTTATTCTCTGTCATTCCAAAAACATCCTCAGCAGAAATTCCTACCCTAACTCATAACCAATGATCACCAAACACTTCCTTCCTCAGACCTGTTATAAAGTATGTTACAGGAAATTGGAAGAACACATTCCAAATAACAAACAGCACATGCTATGGAAGTGGAAAGGAAATTAAAGTCGTGTGAGAGTTGACTGTGGAGATACAGTCCAGCTGCTTACAGGAAGCCTGAGCTGTGTCAGCTCCCTTCTATCCCAGCTGGAGTGACCATTCTGCCAAAGCCACTGTCCTTTTTTTAGTTCCATACCTGAGCTTGCTCCTGTCCTCTCTTGGAAGCTCCAGGGACATCCACACATTAAGGCTCACTGCAATATCCTTGGATTAACATTTGTGGCAGCAGCAAGAGAGTAAGTGAACAGACTGCCATGATACACTGTATTTTCCTGTAGCTGGGACACAATGATTCCAACTGCTGAATGGGGCTGGGACTTTTAGAGATTTCATTGAAAGATGGTCTTCAGGGGGCTGGGGAGTTGATTCTGTGGTTTTACTAGATTCTCAGCATAATTTTACTTAAAATATGCAATTGTACATTTTTACTATAGTCTCAGTGTAATTTAAGATATTTTACTGGGGCTAGAGAGATGGCCTAGCGGTTAAGAGTGCCGACTGCTCTTGCAGAGGACCTGGGTTCGATCCCCAGCAGCCACATGGTGGCTGAGAACTATCTTTAACTCCAGTTCCAGGGGAATTCCACACCCTCTTCTGACCTCCACAGCATTGCACAACCCGGGTGCACAAACCTACATGCAGACAGTATATTCATACACATACAAAATAAATAAAATTAAAAAAAAATTTACTAAGCTAACATACATAAAGATTCAAGGAGATGATGATCTTATTATAAGCTTCTGTGCTCAGTATTCTGGGAGAATGGCCAGGCAAACACTGAGTTTCTGTTAGGGATTTATATGTTATGTTTACAAATGTAAGTTTCACTGACTTGTCACAAAGAGATGTGATCATTGTGTTCAGCTGCATTTTTTTTTTTTAGTTATTATGATCAAGTCTTTTAGTTTTCTCATTTGCTGGAATCTTTATGTGGAAATAATACATATTTTTCTAATTTGCTCAACCAACTTCTGCTACATTCTTTCTATAATTTATGTTTTAAGACTTTGAAAGTGTCCATTTTCTGTTATTTTAAAGCATTTTTCATCATTTGAGTAACAGACTGATAATACATCTGTGACATCATAAATTACTTAATATAATTTCAAATAGTATTTTCTTATATTAAATAATTTCCCATAACAAATATACTTTAATATTATGCATTGCATGATTATCCCAGTATTTCATTCATGTCCTGTATGAAATTTTGTATTTATATTTCCTTTAAAGACTCTAATGTCAAGCTGGGTGTGGTGGCGCACGCCTTTAATCCTAGCACTTGGGAAGCAGAGACAGGCGGATCTTTGTGAGTTCTAGACGAGCCTGGTCTGCAGAGTGAGTTCCAGGACAGCTGGGGCTATAGGGAGACCCTGTCTTGAAAAAGACCAAAAATAAAATAAAATAAAATAAAATAAAATAAAGACTCTAATGTCAAAATGTTTGGTCACTTGGGCAGTAGAACTGAGCGAATTTTTTCATAGGAAAGGATCCACACGCCAATCTCTCTTCAGAAAGACTCTCAAAGAAGAATTAAATAGTTACCTGATTCTTAACAAAAATTTAATTCTTCTTTGAGACTCTTTCTGGAGAGAGATTGGAGTGTGGATCCTTTCCTATGAAAAAATTCGCTCAGTTCTACTGCCCAAGCGGTTGAGAGCGCCAACCGCTCTTACAGAGGACCTGGGTTCGATCCCCAGCACCCACATGGCGGCTGAGAACCGTCTGAAGCTCCAATTCCAGGAGAACTCCAGTTCCAGGGGAATCCAACACCCTCTTCTGACCTCCACAGCATTGCACGACACGGGTGCACAAACTTACATGCAGACAGTACATTCATATACATACATAAATAAAATAAAATTAATAAAAAAATTTAAAAAAAGAATCATGTAACTTTATTATATGTTTGAATTTTCAGTCTAGAAAATAAAACGATTATTCCCATTTCCCTCACTCATAATTTATGAAGACCTTGAGGAGAGAGAGGAATGTCAAGAGTTTATAAAAGAAGAAATTATTAGGACAGAGAAATGGGGATTCTTCTGCCTTCATGACTGCATTCTACATGTATGCATTGAAATAACACAAAGCCCCCATTACTATGTGGAATTATAATATGTTATGCAAAACTGGAATAAATGAAAATGAGTAAAAGAAATATCTTTCAGTTGATACAAGTTTAATATACAGGACAGAAGAGAGATTTCTCAGGGGTTGAAGATAATCTGTCTCAGGTGATAACTGTCCCTTGCTTCTTCCCCAAGGGGGCTGTCCAGATTGCATCTGCCTGGGTGGTCCAGTTGAAGCCATGGTGACAGGAAATTTCAGCCTGGGGACAGATTTCACTCTGATGGGCCTTTTCCAGTGTGACCAGATAGACACTCTGCTCCTTTGCAGTCACTGCAGTCCTCTTCAAAGAAGCTGTAATGGGGAATGTCACACTGGTCCATCCCATCTGCCTGGACCGCAGACTCCACACTCCCATGTATTTCCTCCTCAGTCAGCTATCCATCATCGATATGATGTACATCTCCACCACCATGCCCAAGATGGTGGCCAAATTCCTGTAGTTTCCAAGACCATTTACCTCCTGGGCTGTGAGACCCAAACCTTTCTGGACCTTAGCCTGGGTGGCTGTGAAGCCGACCTGTTGGGCTTCATGTCCTATGACTGCTACATAGCCATCTGCTGGTGCCTACACTAACCCGTGCTCATGAGAGGAAGGTTTGTGGCTATATGGTGACCATTGCCTGGAGCAGCAGGTCCATCAATGCCCTGGTGCACATGCTCTATGTGTTTCAACATCCAATCTGTGGATCTCAGAGCATTAACCACCTTTTCCAGCTCTCATACCTCTGATGTGTGAGGACAAGTCCCTGTATGAGCACTGTCATCATGAATGGAATTATCTTTTCTCCTGCCGCCCTTCCTGGTGATTCTGGTTTCCTAGGCTTGGGTGCTGGTTGTCGTGTTCTGGATGGGCTCCGGAAAAGTGCAGACAAAAGCCTTATGCACCTGCTCTTCCAACCTGACTGTCGCCAGGATGTTCTATATATTCATGATTGTGAAGTGTTCATGGTCAATTGTTCCTTTGATAAAGATATAATGGCCCTCTTTGTGTCTTCTGATTTCTTATACTTTGAAGTCTATTTTGTCTGATATTAAAATAGCAACTTCTGCTTTCATTTCAGTACCATTTGCTTGGAATATTTTTTTCCATCCTTTCACATTAAATTGGTGCCTATCATTGAGGGTGAGATGGGTTTCTTGTAGACAACATATAGATGGGTTTGGTTTCCTAATCCATTCTCCCAGTCTATTCCTTTTGATTGGGGAGCTTTTATTCCATTAATATATTTTTAATTTTTTAAAAACTTATTATATATATATATATATATCTGGTCTCTATGAGACAGGGTCTCCCTGTAGCTTCAGCTGTCCTGGAACTTGCTTTGTAGACCAGGCTGGCCTTGAACTCATACAGATCTGCCTGCCTCTGGCTCCCGAGTGCTAGGATTAAAGGCGTGTGCCACCACACCCTGTTTTTATTTATATTTTTAAAATTTTTATTTATTCTTGTATGTGTATGAATGTACTGTCTGCATGTAGGTTTGTGTACCTGTGTCATGCAGTGCCTTGGAGGTCAGAAGAGGGTGTTGGATTCCCCTGGAACTGGAGTTAAAGGACAGTTCTCAGCTGCCATGTGGGTGCTGGGAATTGGACACCTGGGAATCAAACCCAGGTCTTCTGCAAGAGCAGGTGGTGCTCTTCTCCACTGAGCCATCTCTCCAGCCCCAATTTTATTTGATTTTATGCGTATGAGTGTACTGTCTGCATATAGGTTTGTGCATCTGTGTCGCGCAATGCGTCAGAGGTCAGAACAGGGTGTTGTATTCCCTTGGAACTGGAGTTAAAGAAAGTTCTTACCCACTATGTGGGTGCTGGGAATCGGACCCAGGTCCTCTGCCAGAGCAGTTGGCTCTCTTATCAGCTATGCCATTTCTTCAGCTGTATTCCATTAATATTTAAGGTTATAATTGAGAGAACTCCAGTTCCAGGGGAATCTGATGCCCTCTTCTGACCTCCGAAGCATTGCACACCACGGGTGCACAGACCTGCATGCAGACAGTACATTCATACATACAAATAAATAAATAAATAAATAAATAAATAAATAAATGAAATTTTTAAAAATGCCAAATAGATAACTGTGCTGGATAGCTTTAGTGTCAACTTGATACACCTGGGTTGAGGGAGCCTCAATTGGGGAACTGGCTCCATTGGATTGGCCTGTGGCCACATCTGTGGAGTATTGTCTTGATGGTCAAGCAGTGTGGGAGGGCCCGGCCCACAATGAGTGGTGCCACCCTGGGCAGGTTGATGTATATGGTGTAAGAGGGCAGGCTGGGCATGAGCCAGGGGAGCAAGCCAGTGAACTGTACTCCTCCATGGCTTGTGCTTCAGCTTCTGCCTCCAGGTTCCTGCCCTGAGTTCCTGCCTTGGACTCCCTGGGTGATAAACTGTGACCCAGGAGATGTAAGCTGAATAACCCTTTCCTCCCCAAGTTGGTGTTGGTCAGAGTGTTTTGTCGCAGCAATGGAAGTCAAACTACAACAATAACCTAAAAGAACATCCCCATTTCCTATTATGATTAAAAACTAATTTTATATATCAAAGGGTATTGAAAAGAGAGAGGGGGCACCAGCATACTTTTGATGGGAAACCCATCAGAATAAGAGCAGATTTCTCAACAGATAGTCTAAAGGCCAGGCAGAAAGGAACAATTTATTTCAAGCTCTAATATCAGCTGCATAACTCTATCCAATAATTCTTTACTTCATGACCAAAGGAGAAAGAGAAACCCTCCATGGCCACTAATCCAAGACTCCACAAGATAATTCAGGGAATTCTGCACATTGAAGACCAAGATGAATAAATACAACCATGAGGACACAGGGAAGGTAAGTAAGCCACAGGACCCCAGCAAATACATGAATGTGTGTTACGATATAACCAAGCATTACAAAATAAATGTCAGGAATTCATATACATGTTTAATGTGAGTTCCATATCATTATGCTTTCGATTTTCCAGTCAAAATAAACCACTATTTTTTTTTTTTTACTTGAAGTGACGCATGTGCCTGGCCAAAGAATGCTATTAGAAATCAAGCAGGTGACCGGTATGATGGCCCATGTTTTAATCTCACTGCTGGGGAGGCAGAGGCAAACTGATCCCCGTCAGTTCTAGGCCAGCCTGGTCTCCATAGTGAGTTCCAGGGATCTGGAAGTCTCTGTCTCAATAAAACTAAAAAGGCAGGCAGACAGGAAGGCAGGAAGGCAGGAAGGCAGGAAGGCAGGAAGGCAGGAAGGAAGGAAGGAAGGAAGGAAGGAAGGAAGGAAGGCAGGAAGGCAGGCAGGAAGGAAGGAAGGAAGGAAGGAAGGAAGGAAGGAAGGAAGAAAGCTTCCATCTATTACAGCTAATAAAATAGACTTCAAGCCTGAACTCATCAGAAGAAATAAACATAATCTTATATTAATGGAACAATCTCTACAGAGGACAATAGATTTCTACATATGTACATCAAGCATCAGCACACTCAATTTCATAAACACTAATGGATAAAGAGGCACAGATTGACTTCAATATAATAACAATGGGTGAGTTTAGTACCACACTCTTGCAAATGGACAGGCAATCAACACTAGACATCAA
Organism: Rhizomys pruinosus; assembly: GCA_009823505.1. NCBI lineage: Eukaryota > Metazoa > Chordata > Mammalia > Rodentia > Spalacidae > Rhizomys > Rhizomys pruinosus. The sequence goes on along the minus strand of VZQC01004674.1, from coordinate 642,937 downwards.
CAAAGAAACATCAGGTGGAACTGGCATGTTAAAATTTGAAAAATTAGATTTTATTCATTTGAAAGCTTAATTCCAGGAAGGAAAGAAATGAGTGGTTGTTGTCTTCTGAATGGGTAATATTTATAGCAAGTGTGGAGCTGAAAGACTATTAATATCTACATTAAAGAAATCAGAACACTAAATATCTGAAAAACAAAAGCCCCAAATAATTGTTAAAAGTGTAAATTACAGCCAGGTGTGGTGGTGCATGCCTTTAATTCTAGCACGTGGGAGGCAGAGGCAGGTGGATCTTTGTGAGTTCAAGGCCAGCCTGGTCTACATAGTGAGTTCCAGGAGAGCTGGAGCTACAGGGAGACCCTGTCTCAAAAAAAAAAAGACCAAAAAAACAAAAGTGTAAATTACAGATGGTGAATAAACATGAGACAATATTCAGCATTGTTAGCCTTCAAGAAAATGTAATGAAACTGCATTGAGATCCCACCCCACTCCAGTAAGAAGCGGTATCATTATGAAAACAGAGCAGCAAATGCTGAGACGTGCGTGACAAGAAAGGAACTTTTACACCACACTCGTGTGGACATAGATTGGTCCAGTCATCAGGGAAGACATTATGGAGGGCCCTCAAAGAAAGCAAAAACAGGTCTGAGGAGACCACTGACTGAGTTCTTTTGCTGGAAGCATGAGGACTTGAGTTCAATCCCTACGGCCCACGGTAATTTATATCTTCACAGGAAAAGAAATACTATATTCCTTAAATGCAAAGTGCTTGTAGACATGACAAATACACAGTGTGCTTTTGTGCTGTCATCAAATCATACAAAATATTCAGCAATAACTATAAGATGTTTATATAATATATAGTATACATCATATTAGTAAGAGACAATAAAACAAGAATAGGTGGAAAACCATCACACTGTGTATGAAAAATTAACCCATGTATCTGGTCTTTATGTTACATATATTGTCATAGGCTAAATTAACTTTATTGGAAGATATTAAATCATGGAGAAGTTGGGACATCATGAGATAAGTGCTGACAGTCTTTTCATTCCTTGGGGATTGTGATGGATAGCTTTAGTGTCAACTTGACACACCTGGGTTGAGGGAGCCTCAATTGGGGAATTGGCTCCATTGGATTGGCCTGTGGCCACATCTGTGGAGTATTGTCTTGATGGCCAAGAAGTGTGGAAGGGCCCAGCCTACAATGAGTGGTGCCACCCTGGGCAGGTGGTTGTGTATGGTATAAGAAGGCAGGCTGGGCATGAGCCAGAGGAGTGAGCAAGCCAGTGAACAGCATTCCTCCATGGCCTGAGCTTCAGCTCCTGCCTCCAGGTTCCTGCCCTAAGTTCTTGCCTTGGGCTCCTTGAGAATTGTGACCCAGGAGATGTAAGCTGAATAAACCCTTTCCTCCCCAAGTTGGTGTTGGTCAGAGTGTTTTGTCACAGCAATGGAA
>VZQC01004674.1:566901-640678 GCA_009823505.1 Rhizomys pruinosus | reverse complement strand
CAGTGGCAGGTGTGGAATGGAGTCAGCCTGGGCCTGTGAGATGAGCTGTGTGTGCCATGGATGGCAGAGTCAGAGAGGGGGAGCTGCCAAGACCCTTTGGATCCCAGAAGATCATGAGTGAGTCCCAGGTGTCCAGCCTTGAGCTACTCGCTGGACTTAGGTTTTGTTTGAGAGTGCCTGATTCTTCCCTTTGAAATAAGACAGTACTTGTTTTGGATTTTACAGCAGCCCACATTTAAGAGACTTTTAAGAGACTGTGAACTTTTAAGTATTTGGACATTTTAAGGACTGTGGGGCTTTTAAGTTTGTACTGTCTTAGGTTGTGGTTAATGTTAACATCATACTTTGGGAATAAGAACTGGAAAGGTGGTGGTTTAATAGTGATGTGTTTTTTTGTGTCAAGTTGGTGGGGAATGGGAGGGCAGCGAAAAGGAGGGAAGAGGGGAGGGATAACTAACACTTAGTGCTTTAGAAAAAGTAATAGAGCCAGGCATGGTTGTGCAAGCCTTTAATCGCAGAACTCAGAAGAGAGGAGGGTGTCAGAGACAGGTGACTCTCTGTGAGATTGTGGCCAGCCTAGTCTACATAGTGACTCCAGGCCAGCTGGGGCTAAGGGAAGACCCTGTTTGAAGAAACAATAACAAAATAAAACAAAAAGTCATATGGAAACCTACCACTATAAAATCTTCTTAAAGTATGTACATATGTAATACAAAGTGATGTAAAGGTGTTACCGTATAACAGAAAAATCTCTCCTACTAGACAGCATAAACTACAAAACTCCAATGCCAGGAATGAGCTCCATGTTTGGCTTTAATATTTTATGTATTTTTAATTTAATGTTTAGGAGCATATTGTTTGCAAGTACGTAAGTGCACCCATGTATTTATTGCAGGGCCCACAGAGGTCAGAAGAGAGTGTTGGATCCCTAAAATGGAGTTACACGTTGTTGTTAGCCTCTGCGTCCTCTGCAAGAGCACACAGTGCTCATAACCACTAAGCCATTTGGCCAGTGCTCCTTTTAAAGGTACATTTTATTGAAATTTTGTGGATTTCATACAATGAATTTTAATCATATTTAGACCACTTCCATATCTGTACTCCCATAGTCTGGCCATAGGAATTTATGCATTCTGTCATATAAGTTAAAGCTTATCATGTCAAGATTGGCACCCATATGTGAGTTCCTCCACTGGAGCCTCCTCAGTTTATCTTGCATCACCCCCTAAAAGAAGATCAATTCTTCCTCATTACTCAGTGATCATCTGCCAAGAGCTCCTCAGCTAAGGTTGGGGCCTTCTGGCATTTCCCCTGTCTTTTTCTGAATAAGTTTGGTGATTCTCATGCTGCCATCATTAGTGTAAATTCATATGAACAAGTTCCCAGCAGACTGTAAGACTTTGATCCCTTACAGTCATGTACCATATGCCTTTCACAAACTTTTCACCCCCTCTTCTACAATGGATGAGTTTTAATGTAAAAGTTCTATAAAGGGACATAAATGGACCCCCTCTTTTGAGATTTCTGGCCAGGGTCCCATGGACTCTCAAACAACACTGACAATTGCCCTGCTCTTGATTACCCAGCAGAGCCTGACAGTGAGACCATAAGGCTAAAGACACTCCACACATGAATCGTGGAACTAACAAGGAGAAACAAAACTTTATCTCCACTGAGTAGCTTTAATAGTGCCGGAAGGTGCTGTGCATGCTACCAGAAGAAGGGGTGATCATATGTTACCTGCTGTGAATCCTGTAAGCTATAAGACCTGGCCTAGTAAGATATGCCCAGTGGAACAATGGTTATGGGTACAAATGTTATAGGAAAAACCAAGAATTTTCTGATTGGATTTAAGTTCTACTTCACAAGAAGGAGCCCATGTCTGACACTGAGGTGTAGGAACATGTGGTTAGCCAGGACACAGGACATTTGAGTAAGCCTTCTAATATTATTCTGCTAAATAAGCATATTACTGAACCTTAACATTAGACTTAGGGATTATTGCATCTCTTAGTTCTAATCTGTGAAGCTTCCTCACGAGGCAGATGAAGATTAAAACAGAGACCCACAACTGGCCAATGTGCAGAGAATATAAGACTGACAAGCCTGAAAGGGTCTAAGAGCCAGAGGAGGTAGAGGACCCCATGGAAACAGTATCCACACAGCTACTCCCATGGTCTCACAGCAGTGGTGACAGCATGCACAAGACTCATGTAAGCTGAAGCCAGACAAAATTGCAGCATAGGAGTGGGGAAGCAGATAGGAAACCCCAAATCTAGTGGAGGAAGTACTGGCAACCCTTAGCTGCTGGAAAGGGAACAATTGAATTTTTAAAATATTGACTCAGGATAGGTAAACCACCCCTCAGTGGCCAGACACATGGAGACACAGGTTTGACTCAATACACCTTTAAACTATGGAAGTATGTACTGGAGTATATGAAATCTGTCATGGAAGGGTGGGGAAAAACATATAGAGGAGGGTGTTTAAGTATGATCAAATATATTATGTAGAATTTATGGGGGCTAGAGAGATGGCTCACTGGTTGAGAGTACTGACTGTTCTTGCAGAGGACCTGTGTTTGATTCCCAGCAACCACATGGCAGCTAAGAACTGCCTTTAACTCCAGTTCCAGGGGACTCCAACACTCACTTTTAGAAAATTAAAAAATTTTTAAAAAGAATTTATAAAAATTTAATTTATCCAGCTGTGGTGGCATGGACCTTTAATCCCAAGATTGGGGAGGGAGAGGAAGGTGGGTCCCTGAGTTCAAGGCCAGCCTGGTCTACATAGTGAGTTCTAGAATAGCTGAAGCTATAGAGAGACCCTGTCTCAAAAAGACCAAATAAATAAGTAAATATCAAATTGAAAATGCTTTTATTTACTGCATTAGTCAGTGTTCTCTGAAGGAATAGAATCACCAGAATGAATATATAACTATATACAATTTACTGATTTGCTCACGTGACAGAGCTCAAGAAGTCCAACAATAGCTGAGCCTCACTGGAGAGGCTGAGAATCCAGGGAACTGCTCAGTCCACAAGGCTGGATGTCTCAGTAGTCCCAATCTGGTGCTGAAGGCCGGATGGATTCCAGAAGATCTGCCAGTCTCAGTACATGCTGGGATCTGAAGGGTTAATCACAGCAGCAAGACAAACTCACCAGTGAGAGAGAGGCAAGCCACAGGAAAAAGGGACCAGCTCCCTCTGCCATGGCCTTTTATATTGCCTGCCAGCAGAAGGTAACACCCACATTTGGGGTGGGTCATCCAGGTTGAGGTAGTCCAATCCAAAGATCCTTTTTCTCTTATTTGTTCCTTAGTCCAGTCAAGTTGACACCCAGGATTAACCATCACAAGTCCACCCCTTGTCAACTTGACACCCAATAAACAGTCTCTCCTTATGTTATGCTTAAATGTCAATTGCAAACAATGGCAAGGTCATAATTCCACCTAACATGTTATAAGTATCTCATGTGCAATCACAAAGCATTATATCCTAGAGTAGGTGGTAATGTCCTTGAGGAACACTTAGTCCTTCAGTATCTAATAACTGAAATATGACAACACTTAACAGTTATCTCAGTTGCACATTGAAAAGGGAACAACACAAGTATCTGCTTAATATACACAATGCTTTGCCCAAATCAAAACCAAAAGTACCCACTAGTGTGGAGCCACACGGCCAACTATGGAGCCAATTCCCCAGACTTGAGGCCCCTCAAAACCAGGGTGTCAAAGTCAGACATGCCTCTAATGAGGTACCAATATATCCTACCATTCTTTTTACTTTACACTATTTCTTCTTGAAATCTAACTCGAGTAGGAGCAATACCTTTATCCTGTGAAACTTCTAAATTAATTTTTCTATCGCTTGTTACCAAGTTTTTGTCATTGTCATAAGAGTACCACAGAATTATCCAGTTATGTTAATTATGATGTTTTATTTATCTCTCTAATTTTTCATAAGTCTTGTCCTTCGAAGTAACAACCAAGTTTCTCTTCATTTCCTCCTTAGTATTGATATTCTATTTTACTTCTAATTCCGTTATAGTATGAGATTTCCCCATCCTGTTCCAAAGGATGGTTTTGGGTATTGTTGCATTCTTTTTGTCATTTCAATTTGATCTCTCTTTCAGTATTTGCTGTAATTCTTTTGGTAAAAATTTCTCCCACAGTCTGATGTTATTGATCCTCTTTGTAATTTATCCCATCCTTCTTTTAGAGTGCCCGCAAGCTTTCTTTAGTGTATATCCTCTTATAAATTCCTTTACACTTCTTCTTTCTTCTATATCATTATTATATATTGTGCTTTCTTTTTAATAATTATTAGTGATTATTTTGTATGTTGTCATTGAATTGTAAATCTTCTGCTATGCAGGTTTTTGTGTACCTGTGTGATTGCTAGATCTCGCAGAGGTCAGACAAGAGGTCTTCTTGGTATTTTCCCCTTGGCACTGGATTCTCCTGGAATTGGAGTTATCAAGACGGTTCTCAGCCACCAAATATGGGTCTGGGGAGTCTAACCCTAGGTCCTTCTATGCTAGTTGAAGCAGTCTGGTGTCTCTTCATACTGCTTAGGCGCCTTAATGTTCTCAGTGCCCTCTAGATTAGTCTTTAAGTAACCTGTATCCTGAATTATATCTTAAGTTTGTCTGCTTCCTATCATACGTGATTTAGCTATTTGGGAGTGGACGGTTCCATTGTGAGGCATAATTTTTGTTATTTTTGAGTTGTTGTTATAGGCATTTATTGTGTTGTTTTTGTTGTTGTTGGTTGCTAATGGTGAAACTCCTCACGTGTTTTATTACGCGTGTTGAAGACTGATTTTGGTTATATTCTTCAGTGTCGGCTTTTTGTTTAACTTTCTTAATGGTTTATTCAAATGTGTTTCTCAGATTTTTCCCTTGTTGAGGACTAGTTTAGGCTCAGAGCATCTAGACTTCTCCTAGTTATTGGACATACCGTGCACTCTGCCCAACATTCAATATTCATTCAGGGCAGAGCCATGCAACAACCAAGTGGGTGAATCCTGAAGACCTGTGGGCTGTTTCGCACCCAAGATTGGCCTCAGGTCATGTGGAGCGAAGGTCACGAAAAATCCTTTCTTGCTGGGTGTAGCAAGGACCCTCATGCCAATCATGTTGGACGAGCCCAGTCGGACCCCAGTGAGACAAGTGTATACTGAGATCTGCGCACGTCACACTCCGTGCGCTCTGCCATTTCACGCCGCAACCACCCCGCGATCGAAGGTCGCTTTCACCTGGGTCCAGCTGGCGGAGGCTCAGCCAAGACCTGTGTCATCCCTGCTGTCTCCTGATGCCCTTGGGCCAAATCTGCAGCACAGAATTGCAGCCATTAAGAGTCCAATTGCCCTCAGACCTCCCCTGGTTCTTCCCAATATTCTTGGGGGCTCCTAAGTCCACCTCCCTCAAATCTCCTTTAGCTTAACCCTGCTCAGAGGCATGCCCTCTGGCTTGGCCCCCAGGATCCCTAGGTGCTTGATCTCTCAATAGGTATTTTTGTTCATCTCTTCTTAAAAATAATTTTTATTTAATTTCTTGTGTGTTTTCGTACATTCTACCATTCCCCCTTTTCCGCAGATTGTGCCCTAGGCTTAAAAAAGGAACACATGTGGTGAAAGGCCAAACAGGTTACTTTGAATGACTACAGAAAACATTTAGAGCTGAACTCTTTATTTTGATCAACTGATGAGATCAAATGATGAAAGCTGTCCCATGTTCTTGACAAATCGGGTGGGGTGGGTCGTATTATGTTATTTGCCATAAGTACTTTCGCAATAGCTTATCTTACTGTAGAGGTCATGGATACTCTCCCTATTTTACTTGTCCGATTCGCCCTAATTATTCAAATACATAATTATCTTATTACTCATTGTTGCTCGCACCATGTTGAGTACTGTCCTGTTGGCGTCCCCAAGGTTGGTAATAATTAACAATAGTCTCACTTACTATTGTGTTACACTTGTGCAGTGTGAGGTACTTGAGCTAGGAGTGTGAGTATGTGTATCGTTTGGTGGAATCTAGCGCTCTCATCGTAGCTTCCAAGGGGACGCAAACTGCAAAGTCATAGCTTCCCAAGACAGAATACTAAATGTCACCCCAGGATAGGTCAATATCTGATACGCCCTCCAAACACCCCCACAACTATAAATGGCAAACCCTTGAATTTTGTGGCTATGCAAATGAAACACTTGACAGAATGCATGTTCCCGCTAAGAATTTCATTATTTTAGCTATCATTGTAAGTATATAACATCTAATGATTCAATTTTTGCCCATTATATAGTACGAAATACTGAGGATTGTAGACATATGCTTCCAAAGATAGATGATATGTGGGGTTTTTTTTTAAGAGGGCCAATCTATCTTTTTGTGTGGGTAAAACTGATTTTCTAATAGCATTGTGCATTCTATAGCTAGGGGCATCTCGCACAAATTCTAGGTATGTCAGAGACTAGATGTGTGAATCTTGTTCCATAGTAGTGTTAAAGTGATCGGTACTCTGGCATTGATAAAGAGTTCATCGATGGACACTTGGAGACTTAGTTATACTCATTAAGCCTATAAGATAAGTGGATAATTTATGTTTTGAACATAACAGGGTCCGTTATCTAATCAGCCTCGGCACAGCAGGTTATCCAAGTTAAGAAGAGGAGTATGAAAATCATATTTTAAGTATTTCAAGACTGATCTCACAATTAACATGTAATACTAGGCAGAGGGAGCATCCTGATCCTTTACTATATGAAGCATTAGTTACAAGGACATTTCGCTTGTAGCCTTGCTACCCTTGGAGCTGTCAGCCTCTATCTGGGCGAACTTGTGATTTCCTATGCCATTATAGAGTCTGGACTTTAGGGAATGACATTTCACCCTGGGATCACCCATCCAATGAGAATGCCCCCTTAACTGTGTGTATGGTCTGGAATGACTTACAGTCTGATGTCGGCAACACATCACATGACCTCCCCCTTCTAGTAACACGTGAGAGGCAATCGTTACACATTTGGACATTTGATCGGAGTTTGTCCGTTTTCAACAATTACCTTCCGCTGAGTTTTCAATCTCTAGACATGCGCACTTGACAGGCTATCTACTTTTTAGTGCTTAGGACCGCTTCGAAGAGCACGTTTTACGTTAGTGATTCCTTGTTAATATTTACCTGCAACGATGCTATGGCATTGACCATTTGGTGCAGAATTCTAATAGCTGGATCTTGGGAATTATGTGAATAATTCCCATAGAGACAGGTGAAGAAGGAATCAATAAGAGCAGATGGGATTAAGTCTACAGGACACTTGAAGCTTCTTTTTTGAATATTAATTAATTATTTTTTTATCAAATCTGAGACCCGTGTTGCCCCCATCCCCCACCCATCTCAGAGCTCATGCATATCATGCCAAACAGTGCAATTTCTGTTCATCTCTTTTCTCAGTCTATCGGTAGCACGCTTACTATAGATTAGTCCTTCTGTGGAAGTAGACTGTTTTGAGCAAAAGTTCACTGATTCATGGATACAGCTTATTCTTGGAATGCAGTCGCTGTATTTTGTTGAAGGTTTTTTTTTTGTTTCCAATATGCATTACCTCCAACTGCTTTGGACAAAAGCATAAAGGGCCATGGCGCCAAGATATTTACCAAACTAAGTGTAACTGCCACTAGCATTCCACCAGATCCAAGAATACCATTCGGTCGTTTGTTTTTCTGGGACTGGTTTACTTCACTCAGCATGAGGTGTTCCTCTTGCGCCAGAGCCATATTTCGCTGCAAGCTCAGGTGGGATGTGCGTCTTTCTGTTACTGCTGCATAGAGACTCGCATTGTGAGGAGCTATACCACATACTCCTATGCCACTCAGAATCAAAAGTGTACTTAGACTGGGAGAGAGGCGAAAGCATAGGTTTAGTATTTCAGCTCGTCTGCCTATTGTTGATTAGAGACTGAGAAAATAAAAACATTGGAATGTGATGTATTCTCTATGTGGTGAAGTAGTCTGAGGGTAAGATGCCTAGGGAGTTATAATGGCTGTTATAGGAATCGGGTGGGGCAAGTTTACAGTGTCAGTCTTCCAAGGTTTCCCCACACTGTTTCCATAGTGGCTGCATGAGTTTACGACTTTCTACCAGCAGTGGACTGGTGTGTCCCTTTCCACAACTCTCCAGCACTTTGGTATGATGTTGTTTTCCTGCCCTAGCCAGTCTTATAGATGGGTCGATGATATCTCTTTAGAGTTGGGTGTTGATTTGCCATTCGGCATACACGATGGATTGTGGTATCCCCTTGATGCCCTCCTCCCTCCATATCAGAGAATATGGTGGTGTATTCTTGTCTGAGCTGCCATTTTGCTTAAGTGGCCAGAGGAGCAGGGTGAACTAGAGATTAAAACAGGACAAAATATTAATGCATTGCACAGGTACTGAGATGCAAATCAACCTGCAGTATGAGGGGCCAGAGGGAAAGGAAGAGGCTGCATCTATTATTATGTGATTGGGTACGTGCCCAGAATTTTTTGTCCATCTTAAGATGAGTTAACGTGATGTTGTTACATCTTCTTAAAATGTTTGCTCATGTCCATATCTTTCTAATGCTTTTCCTCATATTTTCTCCGCAACCTTCTTAATATCAGTCTTTACTTCTACTGTCGTCCATTCTAAATATGAGAATGTGTCATATTTGTATCTTTTCTTATACATCCTCTGTATTTTAGTAAGCTTGCTAGTCACCCGTCATAATATATCTACTAGGATATAATCACTAGCCGTCAGATGTTTCTTGCATTTGAAGGTTTTCGTCCAACCATCCTGTGAATTGTGGATAGGCTCTCTCCACGTCCTTTTTGATTAGTTTCGATAGCTTCTGAATTAAGGTGATTATCGAAAATGCTTTTGAGTTTTAATGATGGATGCCCGTTTGTCAATATTGATTGCGCATTAATTCTTGCCAGCATGCTGTCTATATTAGGAGACTATTCCCCTAAGTGCCTATGTTAATTAGTCCTCTGCTCTACCTTTACGTCTATCGACCTATCAGAGTTTGGTTGGTTTTTCATGTTTGAGGATAAAACTTAAATGATCCATCTGGAGTTGACTTTTTGTAAGCAGAGGCAAGAAGGTAGAGGTTTAACAATAATTTCATTGCGTTGTCTTCAGCTTCAAGTGGTGTTGATCCAGCCTTTTTTTCTTCTCAAACAACCACTTGCTTAGATAGATGGTCATTCTGGTCGTTAGCATCCACAAACTCGAGGTGATGTGTCTTCTTAGAGCCCCCTGTTCCAAATATGAAGATTTGGCTCTGTTTAAATGTGTTATTGTTGCTCACTGACTTTTGAGCCTTGCTCGAGGTATTGGTCCATTGCTGTCAATACAGAAGTCTGTTTTGGGCCTCAGTACCAGCTGTTTTATGGACTATAAGCACTCTGATGTATAGATTTGGTCTAGGTAGGACACACCTTCCCCTCACTGTGGTTAGCTCTTTTTTCACTCAGTGGTTAACTTGTTTTGGTCTATCGATGTCGTTGTCTTCTCTATCAACACAAATGAGCTTTAGACTATTGCTTTCTACTCCAGAGAAGCCTGGAATGAAAACTTAGGGGATTTTGTATTGGAAATTTGCTCAGTTTATTGTGTGGCATATTAATCATACTTAATATCTAAGAGTTCAGGCTAGTAAATGGACGATCTTTCAACCATTTATTTCTCTATAACCATTCCATATGATGTACATTGTGTTTACCATCTTCTATGTTCTTCAATCTTCTTTAAAGGTTAACAATTAATGTTGTAAAGATCTTTGGTATGTCTTTGGTTAGGTTTTTTCCAGTTATTTTATTTGTTTTGAGCTATTTGTAGTGGGAAGGTCCATTTGAATGATCTTTGTCTAGTTGCTTGTATTGCCATAAAGATCCAAGGCCATTGGATTTTTTTATGTTAATTTTACCTCCTGCCACTTTGCTGAAGAACTTTTCGGGATTTGGTTTGCCTGTATGATGTAAATGCACCTGTATCATACAATGCACCAGGAGATATGAGAGTTTCAGATCCCCTGAAACTGGACGGACAGTTGTCTGTGCATATGTGGCTGGGATCCCCCAGTCTTCGTAAAACCAGTTGCTCTTACTTAACTGCTGCGCAATTCTTCCAGCCACTTATTCCTTTCTTTAAAGCATTGCCAGTAATGCGCTTAAAGGCAAATACTGAGGCGCAGACAGCAGATGATGTCTCTACATGGTCTCTGAACATATGTGCTTTGCGAGCATAATGATTTGGTGAACGCAGATAAGAATCGCTCAAAATCTTTATGTTGATAGGATAGACTGGAACCCGTGATATTGCGGAATAAAAGGGATCAGATGAAATATGTTAAAACCTATTTTTCTGACTTCTTGAGGAAAGAATAGGAATAACACCCCCATCATTCCGAGACCATGGAGGACACAATTTGACCTCAATTACGACCTTAAACTATGAAGTATGTACGGATGTTATAGAAAACTCATGGCAGTGACGAGGGAGAAATAACGAGATAGGAGGAGGTGTTAAGTATAATACCATTATATATTATGTAGAATTATTGGGCATAGTAGCAGACATGGGAATGCAATGTGAGCATACCTGACATGTTGTGTGCTCAGAGACGCTGATGCTTTTTGAATTCTCCCAGCAACTCACATGCAGCTAAAGCACTCATTTATATTCTCTCAGTTCTCCAGTGGACTTCTTCAACACACTCACTTATTTTTTGATGATGAGTAAAACAATGTTTCATATAAGAATTTATAAATAATTTCATTCCGAGCTACTGCCAAGTGGTGGCTATGAGACCTTTAATCCCAGATTGAGCTTGTGGAGACGGAAGCGGTGGGTCCTTCTGAGTCGAGGCCAGCCTGGTATACAAACTAGGGTGAAGTTCATAAATAGCTGAAGGTAATAAAGCCCTGTTCTCATAAAAAAACCAAAATAAAGTTAGTAAATATTCAAATTGAAGTTAAATCAGCTTTTTCTAAGTTACTAATGTGATCATTCGTTGGTTGCTGAGTTAGGAAATTATTAATTCAGCCCAGATATCCACTTACATTTTAGTAACTTAAACATAGTACAATGTTAATTCGAATTCTCACGTGAAGAGCGCAAATAATCCAGAGCAATTTAGCATAGCTTAGCCTACACGTTGGAGAGCGCTGAGGTATTCCAAGGGCAATTTTCATATATCTGCTTCCAGAATTTCTCCACGTAAGGTAGCTGGTCGTCCTCAGTATGTCCCAAAAAGGCTAGGTTTGTTGACTTGTTATTCCTGCTATTGGACTTCTCAGTAACGCATTTCTAGCTTCGCATTAAGTCTCGTGACGTAAAATAAGCTGGATTGGTTGGGATCGAAAGGCGTTAATTTCATTAGCCAGCTAGACCAACTTTGCATTCTAAGTTGTATTAAGTAGAAAAGGACGAGACACGACTGGTAGAGAGAGGAGCAAAGCTAGGGGAATTCCTCATCCGCTTATTGTTACCATAATTGCCTTTTATATCCCTGTTACCAAAAGGCAGAAGATATATATCAACTGCATTCATCGTGTTTCATTGTGTCCCCGATTTAGGGGTTTGCAAATATATGGCTGTGGGTTTCTCCTGTTCAATTGCTGATTGTATCCAACGTATATCCCTATCCAGAAGCTCCCGAATTAATTGTCTTATTGCCTCTAATATCCTCTAGATCTCATATTTCCTCTCCGAAACGTGAGGTCACTAAGTCTCTCATAAGAGTTTGACGAAGACCTAGCTGGATTTGCTACATAAAACCGGAGTTCAAACTTAAACGGTTTTCCGGAGGTAACCCTTAGTCATCAACTTTGAACTGCAGACTCCATATTTAAATCAGTGTTTCTCCTATATGTTTCTTCTCTTAATATTGCTACTGCGGTAACATGTCAATTGTAAGATACCACATATCCGGCATATAGTTCTGATATTCCATGGCACTAATCATTAAGTTGAAGGAGCTTCAGAATGTCGCCTCAATCTTATCCAAAACACTTATATCTAGCTATGAGTGAGAAAAAAAGGTCGCAGTGCTCCAATTGGTGCCTATGAGTTAACTACCATTAAGCCCTTTGTACCCACAAGTCACTCAATCTCATAACTTGAATTAGGATACGGCCAGACTAAATGTGCTCAGATTAGAGAAGTTACACGTTGTCCACCAATGTTGTAGTCTGCTCTTAGGGCTACGATTGACTAAATGTTATGGACAGGCAGCAAACAGTTTGCACAGGTATCATGCCTGTGAATTATTCTGGAAATATGTTGAGCAGATCAATGGTCAGTAGCCAATCACTACTAACGCGTTAGATGTACTATTCACTTATTTACTTTCTATCATTTTTATGAGGCTGTAATGTATGCATCCTCTAGCACCATCTGTATTGTAGATCCAAATAGGTTAGTGTCTCAGGCATAATAGTATAGAAAATGAGAAATTTCTGAGCATTAAGAAATTATTACACTTCTATGTTTTTGTTACTTCACTTAACATATGCTTGTCAGGTTTCAGTAATAATCCTCGTTGTAGGTCTTTACTCTGGAGAAGTTTTATGTCACTCGAGAATTCTTCTTCATGCGCGATTGCATGACAATTCTTGGGTCCTGGAGCTGATAGCCAATTCTTTTCTAGTATCTCGGCATTCTGAGGTGATTACCTCCCATCATTCAGCAAAGTATTCAGTGATCTCTCTCTCAATGGTTGTTGTGCCTTTGCATAGCATCACAGACACCATCTCATCAGTAAACCAGGCTCTAGTCATCTCTTCCTACTACTTCAATCTGATATATCCCACGAGCGAAAACTCCTCTATGCGCTCGTAAGGTTTCGATTATATTTCACCTCGAGTGCTTGATAGCTTCTAAGATTGTTTATTCGGTCGACTCATCTGCGTTAAATCGATAACGTGAAACGCGCCAATAGTGCGCATTTGTCACCGTTTTCATTTAGTTGTTAGCTGCCTCCAGGCTATGCCTGCGCCCTGGACACATAGTGTTGACCACTGTCCATTTTGATCAAATGGACTATTTGATGCAACACATTCCTACTTATTATGTTCTGTTTGGGTAAATAAACCCGCTAATTCATTCATTAGGGTATTTTAGTTCTGACCAATACGTTATAGGCGTAAGCTACGAGAGGTACATTTGGGTAGCTTTTCTATTGTTGCCCCATTGTCAAATATCAGTTTCTCCTAGAGGTGGCCCAATTTAGCTAGGCATGTAAAGAGGTCATTGTCCCCCTACAAAAGAGAAATGACTTAGCTTGCCAGCAAGCGCTTTAGAAGCATTGAATTGTTCAGTGACCTTTACTGCCCAAACATCTCCAATGCCTCCACCAATATGAGTGTCCCTCCTAGAGAGTGCGCCAATTGCCAAATCCTAGACTTGCCGTGGAAGTGATTGATCCGGGCCATCTCATCTTGCCAACGTTCAATACTCTACAACAGTACCATAGCCATGTTCGTCAATGCTAAGATTCATAAGGTCCCTAAGTCAGTGGGTAGAGTATGCGCCTGCACTGCGCGCTGGAACTGTTTGAAAGCATATTTTCCTGTTCCAAGCCCCACTCAAAGTTTCGACTGCACTATCGAGGGTCACCTACCTTTATATGGGTCATAGTAACATGCCCTAGATGAGGAATGCTGCATCGCTCCAGTATATCCAAGAAAACCCAACTAAGAGCACTTTGCTTCTTTTCGTTGTGGATCGGTGAGATCGGACCAGGCATCAACAACTTCATCTTTCACTTAGAAGGAAATGTCTCTGCTCAGACTTGCCACACCACTGAACTCCAAGAAACTTCACTGAGTACGAGGCTCTTGAATTTTATTGTAATCTATTTCCTATCCTCTGCATGTGACATATACTTACCAACAAGTCTGGACTAGCTACTACCTATCCTGTACAGCTGGGTCACAATCAGTCATAACATCATTAACTATGTTGGACCAGTGTGATTTTTGTGCCAAGAAGTTCTAGCAATCAGGATCCCTATCTACTAAGTATATGGCACACGCAGCTGGAGAGATTAACATACCCTTGAGGTAGGCAGTAAAGGTATACTGTGGCCTTGCCAGCTGAAAACAAATTGTTCTGGTGGTCCTATGAACTCGTATTGAAAGAAAGCATTGACCAGATCAATAGCTGCATATCAGGTACCAGGAGACATTTAATCTGCTCCAGTAAGGACATCACATCTGGTACAGCAGCTGCATATTAGGTGTCACTACTTGTTGAATTTCAAAGTCAACTGTCATTCCCATTGTTCCATCATTTGTTGTATTTTTTTAAATTTTTTTTTATAATTTATATTTCATTAATTATGAATTGACTTCTGATCGCAATGTTTGTGCACCATGTTCGTGCAAGTTGCACGCGGAGTCAGAAAGTGTGGCTGTCATATGTTCCTCTCTGTAGAACTGGTTCTCTCTCCTTGGCTTTCAAAGTAGATTTCAACCACATCTCTAGTTCAAATTGATTTTTGACTTCCACCTTCATCCTATTGTTTTTGGTATTGCTTTGGTGATCTGACTACCCATTGTTGATCCTTCTGCATTTACAGTAGATGCTCTCTGACTCTACGAGTGCTCTATTCTCTGCACCAGTCCATCCACTTGTCTTCCATCTCCTCTCTTTTCCTGTCAGCAGTACTCCTAATATTTGGGATTAGTTTGAGAAGCGAAATTGTGGTTAGAAGGGTTTCAGACCATAACTTTCCCTCTGCTTCATTTCCAATAATCTTCTTTGATAGAAACGCATGGCCAAACTACATTACGCTCGCTAATACACTGTGACCGGGAGGGAATATGAACTGGTGTTTGATAGTATCCACCTTTCGATCTCTGTTTCTTTCCCACTCTTTCGGTGAGATGGTCATTACTACCTAATGATTTCCACTTTGGCTGTTATCTCACCCCATAACTAGCCGCGTCGCTCCACAGTATCATGGGAAAACCAATGTGACTGGGATCTCTTGCCAATTCTTATGCGTTATTCTCTGTGTGTATTATTTTAATTATGTGGTGTGTTTTGTCCTCAGGGTAGGGATTTTGGTCTCGTCTAAGTGGTTTAGTATTTCACTAGTTCGTGCGAGTTCCATGTCAGATCGGTTCCACCCCACTAGATCGATGCCTCTATGTGTCATGTGGACGTCATATAATCTTGTAAGTCTCTTCGGTGTACGTCAATACATCATCTCCACTAAGAGTAGTACGTGTGAGGTTAAGATAGATGTCTCCATGTGGTTTCTTTGCCTATCACATTGGAGGGCTCGCATTGTTAGTTGGAGTTCTTTCATAACAGAATTGTCCCAATCCTTGCTTTGGTTACCCCAGACTTATTGCACTGTGGTCTGATAGAAATGCGCAGTTGAAGATTAATTCGAGCATACTCTTATATTCTCTCTACAATTGCCATCTCTTCGTCGGAGTGTTCCGTCTGTCCAATTTTCGTCTATATGTGTTAGTACCCTTAAATCTCAACTCATAGGTCCTATTTTTGACAGAGATTCTTTCGGTATGGCAGAGGTGAATTGAGTGTGGAAATAATATACATTTTTATTGGAGAACGGATGTAGAGGATGAAATTATTTTCTCGTGAGAGGTCTTTTATAAAGGTATCCTTCTTTGTTTGGGCCAGCTTCTTGTCCTAACCACTAATGCGTCAAATCAAGTTTCAGGATAGTTGATCCTCAATGTGGCTTTACTCACTCTTTGTCCTGTATTGACCTATCACGAAGGACTGAGAGATGAGTTATTAGATACATCTCCGTGAGTATCGGCGAGGACTACTGTGAGTATTTAGATGTGTGTGACTGTGGTACTGTAGGAGATTTATTTTGTATAATTTGAGAGTATCCACTTACTCCTGCACCCTCAGAAAGGTTCTCACTGTGGCGAGTAGATATGTATGAGGGCTCGACAATTTGTGAAGATCTACATTTTGTGAATATGTTCGCTGTGATACAAAAAGTATTTTTATTGGGCACCACTCTATTTGTACTCATTTACAATCTATGATGATGATCAAACTGTTGTAACAAATTTAAGGTTAAAATTACTTTTGAGTTTGCCTTGGAGTTCTTGACTCTCACTAGCATCTCTGTAGATATATACTATTAGAGGAAGAGATATTAATAAGAGAACTCTATGTATAGAAAATAAAATTAAACCAGGCTTCCCAATTCCCAACCAACATGTATTTAACAGAGTCTTTTCCCTAATATGTGGTTTGACTCCCATTGCGATTAAAGGAATATCTCTCATGCTTATTTGCCCAATCTAATGTACCATAATAGTCGGTGCCAGGGATCATCGACATTATAGGACAACAGTTGAGATGGTGTACTTAGTAAATGATTTTCTCTTGTAAGAGCCAAGCATTATTAGCGGGTATGATAACAATCGCATGTTATTTCACATCATCCACCACCTATATATCTCTACAATATTGAAGGTTATGGCAGTCTTGAGCAGTGCTAGAGACATACTGCGCGTTTAATCACTGCGAGAACCTTAAAGAGAAGGCTAAGGACACCGTGCTAGATCCGGTTGTGAGTTGAAGCAGGCCAGCATGGGATTGCCGTACGAGGAAGATTGCACTTACAATCAGGACAGCCCGCCTTACGAGATGAAGAGCATGATCGTGATGATGTCAGAAACAGCAGAAGAATAATAAGGATATTTGAAGAGGTTATACCTGTTATATTTAGTTTGTGTTGCTTAACCTTTTTGCATCATTCACTACTCCAATATTTTCGTGTTTGGGTTTAGGTATTTCTAACATTGTGCGGTAAGTGCTTTTATTAAGATTTCTTTTCTTTATAGTTCTCCGTGGATGGGAATTGGTGTTACTACTTCTACTCTTTTCTTTCCCTTGCATCAAACTCTGCAAGAGATTATTATCCAAGTATTCCTCTAGAAGGTCCTCGTGTGTTAAGTATTTCCGTCCCACTTGCTCCCTCCCTCACCTTGCCTGATGGAAAAACACTTAAGTATTTCTACTCCCCCACTTAAAACCCAGAGGGATGGATTATGTCGATCACTTCTAAGTCCCACTACTCATGGGATCAACATACGCAAAATTTTTGTGTCATCGTAACCTATAAATGCCAGAAATATTTTTGAAAGCGCTGGGAAGCAAGTCTCACCTAGGGCAATCTGTGAGATTTAGTCCGTGTTAACACTGAGGAGATGCTAATTGCGTTGACCAGGTTACTTCTATGTAGTTTCTTCATGTTAATAAGTGTACGCAATCGAAGTGAGTGTTGCATTCTGATAGGTTTCTCCTCCCTATAGTTCCCCTTGTTATTTACCCTCTCGTATAGACGATTTATAATGACGTGTTTGTCTCTGCTCTGAATTAACCTATATCTCGGCAGAGTAGAGCGCTAAAAAGTTGAACTGATTAAGATTACTTGAAGAATGATTTGCTCATATGAATAGTGAGTATGAAGACAGTATATTTATGAGTAGGTACAGGAAGTTTGAGAAGGAATATTGATTTCATGAGTATCTGCGTAGATGCTTCTGTCCTTAGTTATATGAAGAGCCACTGGTCTATTGCGTCGAGAGTCTTAGAGTTTAGATGTATAATGAGTACTTGTCTTTCAGTGAATTGGATGGAGTATTTATACATCATAATTCGAGACTGTCTTAGCAAATCAAGATGCGTATTATCAATTATACGCACATTCTGTGTTGTGGAGTCTCGTATCGCTATATTCATATTCCATACATGCATGTCGGAGGTTTGATCTTTCACTTATGTGACACCACAGCATCCTGATCATTGCAATTATGTGTAGAATGTAGTCTCTCCTTTAAAGAGTTTATCTTACTCAGATCGTGCTTACGTAGATGAGTTTTTAGTTGTTACTGTAGTCTATTCTGTACGGCTCTAGTCAGTCCTGTCGGTTCACATGATGCCACCTCCTCTTAGTTTCTTCTCGAGAAGTGTGTAATAGAGGCAGTGGTTTTAACACCATCCCATATCACTTATAACCTCAGTCTGAGAATTGGTTAGGTTAGAATGTAGTAAATACCTAAGGAGGATACATTTCTTGTGTCACCATTTGGAGTTATTATTATTATTCATGCGTGGAAAGTACTTAGAGAGACACCAGAACATTTAAAAAGCTTTGTTTTTGCTCTATTACTTATGCCAAATGTACTAGTAAAATAATGTATTTTTTTCTGTCCCGTTGCATAATAATTAAATGTTATCATAATAAATAGTTAACAGACCCAGGGTTATGTGTTCAGGTGCAGCAGCTGAATGTGCAGTAAGGACCAAGATTATGAGTGTCGTAGTTAATACATATACTGAGCGGGGCTATAAGCATATATGAATCATGGTCCTATTTGTTTTTTGTTGGTTGAAACTTTGTAGATGATTATTGGGTCGCCTGTATGCCATTTGTCCTGCTTCTGTATAATTACTGCCTCTGTTAAGATTCCATTTCTGGCCTATGTAACTCTACAGAAAATCTTTGGTCCGTCGCCCCTCCTGGCCTTCAACCATATGACTGTCTAGTGGATTAATAGTCATGCTGACCACCTGGCTACAGTCCCAGCCGAACCCAGCTCGCATATTCGTTTATACTTAGTATCACAAACCATGCCCGTAAAGAATTTTAATGGGTGGCAACATCCATATGGCTGGGGCCCTCCCACACCTTTCTCTTATCAATTCAAGACAATACTCCATCTTATGATGTGGCCACAGCCTATCCTATATTTGGAGCCCAGATCGCTATAAATTGAGCGGACCCCTCAAACCCAGGAGGTGGTTTAAATGGGTCAATTCGAGATCACCAATCCAAACATTAAGCTAATCCATGCTCTAGAGCTCTAGTGAACGACCCACCTTTGTCATTTACTATGAGTGGATGCACAAAACACACATCACTTATTTTATAATATCCCACTGCACTCTTTCTAAGACTTTCGATTATTCCCCAATATGTACTAATAAACTATCTTAAGTGGCATGCGAAGTCCCTTTACAAGATACAGAGGTACTCTTCAGATCGCCTTAGAGAACGCCACCACGAGTTCCTTAAAATGATAGGTCTCCTCATAAACACTGAATATTCTCGACTTCATTCTGTCAAAATGTCGCTGCGTATAGATACTGGAGGCTGCTGTAAAATCCAAAACAGATACTATCTTATTTCAAACGGGACAAACTTAGGCGTCACCGCTTCAATGCAAAACCTAAGTCCAGAAAAATAGCTATGCTTCCCACAAAGTCCGAATCCCGACGATCTCCAAAAAGCTTGGGTCAGCGGTCACTGGTAGAACTGAGGTTATGCTTTGAACATTCTTCCCTGAGCGATAATCCTGCGGATTGCTTCCNTGTTAATATCGTCTATATAATTATTTTATCTATCTATCCATATATATCATATCTGAAAAGCACCCTTCTTAACCAATTAGGACAAAAGTTAATATCTATTTAATCCACATGTTTCTGAACTGGTCCTGGCCTCAGCTGATATTTATGACTACCTTCTATCTACCCATTCTGTATTTCCTCCACCATCAGCAAGCACCTTGGGTTGGTGGCCTGCAGCTAGCAGAAAGAACCATCAGTCAAACCAGTCCCTAGATCTTCTCTTCCTCTGTCAGCTGATCATAGGCAAACCCCATGAAGCCATAGTCCATGCTTAAGACAGGAGACATCGTAACAGGAGTGGGAAACATAAGGCATTTTGGCAACCTTCTTCATGTAGCTTGCTCTTGCCCTCAGGGCCTTCCCGGGCCCTGAAATATGTACACTTCCTTGTGACACTGGCCTATTGACTCACATCCTACTCTACTGGTCTGGTGGGTCAGATAACACACAGTTCATGATGGGCAGCTCAGGTGCATGGTGACTTGGTGGCCCATTGTCAAATATCAGTTTCCCCTAAGGCCCAATAGCGGCTACGAGCTGTCTCTCAAAAGGAGAAAAGTTGTTTGCAGATGAAGGCAGAGCCTTACTCCAAAATCCCAGGGCCTCCACTGTGATTCCCCTATGGGAGCCTGACACAGACTCCAGACGGCATCTCCATCTGCCACTGACACCTCAAACACCATTGGGTCTGCTGGTCCTATGGCCCTAGGGGCAGGGTAGCCTGCACTGGTCAGCTGGAACCTGTTTGTAAAGCACTTTCCTTTCTAAGCCCCACTCAAAGTTTTGCTGCACTGTCCGAGGGTCACCACCTTGTTTTATGGTCATAGTCAACATGCCCTAGATGTAGGATCTATGTGCTATGCTCCAGTAATCCAAAAAGACCCAACTAAACATTGTGCTTTATTCTTTGGTGAGTGTAGGGACCAGGCATCAACAACTTATTTCTTTACCTTAGAAGGAAATGTCTCGAGGGATTGCTCACCCCACCCCTGAACTCCAGAAACTTCACTGAGTGAGGCTCTTGAATTTTATTGGATATTATTTCACCATCCTCTCATGTGCAAATCTTTACCAACAAGTACTGGACGTAGCTCTACCTCCTGTTACCTGGGTCAATCAGCATAACATCATCAACTATGAGTGGAACCAGTGTGTTATTGTTTGTGCGCAAGAGTTCATAGGCAATCAGGATCCCTTCGTACTAAGTAATATGAGCACGCAGGCTAGGAAGTTAACATACCTTGAGGTAAGCGTAGTAAAGGTATACTGTTGGCTTGCCAGCTGAAAACAAATAGCTTCTGGTGGTCCTTATGGAACTCGTATTGAAAGAAAGCATTAGCCAATCAATAGCTGCATATAGGTACCAGGAGACATTTAATCTGTTCACATAAGGACATCACATCTGGTACAGCAGCTGCAAATTAAGGTGTCACTACTTGGTCTCTTGAAGGATTCCCTGGAATCCTGGGATATTCACTGCACCCAAGGCTGTACACTGACCAGTGGCCTTTCCTGTCCTCTCACAGCACCAGGCCTCAGCTGCTCTCTGTGACCCCTTCATGCTTTCAACACCGGAACCATATAGGAGACTCTTACACTTTACCAAGTCCTGCTTCTGGCTTGACATGGAGGCTCTGGCCCCTTCTGGAACATAGCTTCTGTGTGCTGACCCTGAAGAAATTCTTCCCAGAAGATTTCACCACAATGATGCTGGTCTCTTGTTACTTACAGCTGATTTTTCAGCACCAGCAAACCAGCATCAATTGTCCCAGTAAAGCAAAGATTATACTTGAGGTTCTGGTCTCTTGTTACTTACAGCTGATTATTCAGCCCCAGATGACCAGAACCCACAGATTAATCAGTCATGATGATCTCTGCTTCCCTTTGAAACTTCACAAGCCAGGCCTCCATCGTCTACAACTCTTTCAGCAAAACTGTTCCAAGTTCCACAGCCACGATCTTTAGGCATTCAATGATTTTTCTAGCCCAAAGTTCCAAATGCTTCCACAATCCTTCCCCAAAACACCAAGGTCAGGTCTGTCACAGCAATAGAGTGAAGACCCCAGGATTGCAGGGGTCATGGAGAGAAGCTGAGGCTTTGTACCAGGGGAGGTCAGAAGAGGCCATTGGTGAAGGTGCTGCCTCAGTTTCAGTGGCAAGCCCAGCTTTTTGGAGATGCCGGGACCATGGGACGACCACCAAGAGCAGCAGCAGGTGTGGAATGGAGTTGGCCTGGGCCTGTGAGATGAGCTGTGTGTGCCACAGATGGCAGAGTCGGAGAGGGGAGCTGCCAAAACCCTTTGGAGCCCAGAAAATCGTGAGTGAATCCCAGATGTCCAGCCTTGAGCTACTTGTTGGACTTAGGTTTTGTTTGAGTGTGCCTGATTCTTCCCTTTGAAATTAGACAGTACTTGTTTTGGATTTTATAGCAGCCCACAGTTAAGAGACTTTTAACAGGCTGTGAACTTTAAGTGTTTTGACATTTTAAGGACTATGAGGCTTTTAAGGTTGTACTGTCTTAAGTTGTGATTAATGTTGACATCATACTTTGGGGAAAGGTGGTGGTTTAATAGTGATGTGTTTTGTGTGTCAAGTTGACAAGGGGTCAATTGTGCTGGATAGCTTTAGTATCAACTTGACACACCTGGGTTGAGGGGGCCTCAATTTGGGAATTGGCTCCATTGGACTGGCCTGTGGCCACATCTGTGGAGTATTGTCTTGATTGTTGAGCAATGTGGGAGGGCCCAGCACACTATGGGTGGTGCCACTCCGGGCAGGTTGTTGTGTATGGTATAAGAGGGAAGGCTGGGCATGGGCCAGGGGATATTATGTGTATTTATACATATATATATATATGTATAAATATATATATGTATAAATACACATAATATATCCATTGAACTGAATTTCATAATTTATTTATTTTTCCTAAGATCCCAATACATATAATTGTGGCCCTTGAGTTCTTTCTGACTCATGTGGCCTGTTGTTGAATTGTTACAGTGGATTTTGTTCTCATCTGTATGGTTCCTGTGCTTTTGCAATCTCTGTGGGCTTTGGTTTCATTCTTGAATAAAAGGCCAATAATTTGGAAACACAGCTCAGACCCTGATGGCCCTAATGTAAGCTGCGTTGGGAAGAAAATCCAAGCATGAGTGGGAATGACACAAACAAAGAGACATGTCATCCACTTAACCTTCCACATTAGAAAGTAGGAGAAATGCACAGGAAAAATGACAACTGGAAATTATAGACAGGAATCAATAGACAACCGAAATAATCATAACACTGATTATTCAAAATATCAATAAATATCTGCAGACACATAGACTCATAATGTCGGCACTCTGGAAACTGAGGAAGGAGAATCACCATGCCTTCAAGGCCAATAGTTACCTACTAGAAGGCACATCATTGACATGGATAGAAAAAGCTCCAGGAAGCAATTATTTCTCTCCTTGCTGAGATCAAACACTTGACAAGAAACTTAAAAGGATAACAGGCAAAGGATATATTTTGGCTTATAGTGTACGAAGGGATTCAGCCCATCTAGGAGGGGAAGCATGGCTAGCTGTGTACATAGCCCAGCAATCAGAAAGCAGGCCTTAAAAGGAGTGGAGGAAGATCCATTAGATTACACCATTGGGATGACACAGTCTCTGGACCTCCTAAAGCAGGCACTCATCCTCTTGTAGTTTCAGCTCTCTATGACATGAATAAACTCCGTCCTTACAGGTTCATCATCAATGCTGTCACTGGGACAGACTGTCAGTGTCATAATGTCTACCAGGATATGCACAGGCCCAAGCCTGACCATAGGTTTTTTGAGACCATTCTTTCACATGAAATTAACCCAGGGGATTGGCTCAATCATAAAATCCTCTTTTTTTTTAATTTTTATTAATTTTGTTTATTTCTGTATGTGTATGAATGTACTGTCTGCATGCAAGTCTGTGCACCCGTGTTGTGCAATGCCGCGGAGGTCAGAAGAGGGTGTCGGATTCCCCTGGAACTGGAGTTCTCCTGGAATTGGAGTTTCAGATGGCTCTCGGCCGCCATGTGGGTGCTGGGGATTGAACCTGGGTCCTCTGCAAGAGCGTCGGTGCTCCTAACCGCTAGGCTATCTCTCCAGCCCCTCATAAAAGCCTCTTACAAGCAAAAGGAGCATGTGACACTGCTTGTACATGGCACTATCACATCAAGTTTACATCAATAATTGCACTCAAGCTGCAAGGTCTATTTCCATTGAAGGAGAGTGAGAAAGGACACAGGCAGATAGGGAAAGTCAGAGCAGGTTAATTAAGATGGCAACAGCTTGTTCCCCTAAGACACTGCAGTGGAGGGAGGCAGGAAAGAAGTGTGCAGGAGACTGGACATCCAAGGAGGACCAATAAGGAGAAAGGAAAAGGGAGGATCCAGTGACCATATAAGACCCTGCAGCCAATGCCTGCTCAGTGCACGATCAGCTCCAGGACCCCTCCCTGTCCAGAGGGAGGTGTTGCTTTCTCAAATACAGCTGCTGTTTCTGCTTTCTTCATGTTTTGGCTTTTCCGTCTCTCCCAGACAGTCAATCCTTTGCCTGTCTCATGAATGACCTTGCCTATTCCCTTGATGACCACCCAAACCCCCTATACCATGGGTTCATCTGGCCTCCTCCAGAAGTTCATGAACACTGCTCCTGTGAGCCTATTGGAAATCTCCATTTACTTTCTGATGAGGATCAGGTAAAATTCACCCTCACACACATCCAGACCCCAATGAACATCCAAGACCCTCCTTTCTGGGATCTAACATATAAATTTAAATTTTATATGGTCTTTCTTTTACCCACTCTGTGTCCTACAGAACACCACAGCCCAGTTCAGGACACTCATTCTGAGCCTGTTCTTCAAGGGAGTTCTCTGTAAATATTCCTGGACCAAGGCTAAATACTCATAAGATTTGCAACCCACATCTTTGCTCTAGTTGCTAAGGCTGCCTACCCGCTCTCAGAAAAATGCTGACATCACTGGACTCCATACTAGGTCTGGGCATATAAACTGCCTGATTACTGCTGCCACACTCCTTATCTGCTATATTAAAATCCCATTATTGTGTCACTTTTAACCAGTAGACATCCTTTTATTCCAGGTCCTACCTGAAACATGAATAAGGTTTATGAGGAGAAAGGGCCTTGAGACCATGATCAGACCTAGAGGTATGAAGAACATTAGACAGAAAATGGTACAATGGACAAGAAAGGCTAAACATGGTGAGGGCCTGAAAGAGAGGAAAGCTCCCCTTTACACCTGCATAGCAGGCTGAAGAGATGGTTCATGGTTACCAGATGTACTTACAGATGACCTGAGTTTGATTCCCACCAGCCACATGGGGCAACTGACCAAAAATATGTAACTCCAGCTTCAGGTGGATCTCTTGTCTTCTGGCCACTGTGGACACTGGTGTTCATGTTCACACACATGTATAATGAATAATAAAATGATTCTTAAAAAACAAAACAGCGCGGTACTGGAGAGATGGCCTAGTGGTCAAGAGCGCCGACTGCTCTTGCAGAGGACCCGGGTTTGATCCCAGCACCCACATGTTGGCTGAGAACCATCTTTGGCTCCAGTTCCAGGGGAATCCCGCGCCCTCTTCTGACCTCCATGGCCTTGCATGACATGGATGCACAAACCTACATGCAGACAGTACATTCATACACATAAAAAAAAAATTAAAAAAAAAACAAAAAAAATACCAGCGGGCTGGAGAGATGGCCTAGTGGTTAAGAGCACCAACTGCTCTTGCAGAGGACCCAGTATCGATCCCCAGCACCCACATGGAGGCTGAGAACCATCTGTAACTCCAATTCCAGGAGAACTCCAGTTTCAGGGGAATCTGACACCCTCTTCTGACCTCTGCGGCATTGCATGACATGGGTACACAGACTTGCATGCAGATAGTACATTCATATAAATAAATAAAATAATAAAATAAACAGCAACCCACAACCAGAAGATGGCCTTCGCTTAGACTAAGAATAAGTGAAATGGGGATGGAGGGTGCAGGAGGAACCAATGAAATGGATGGAGGTGGGAGGCCAAAAGGAACCTCTTCAAGGAAAGACCACACAGCCATGCTCAGAGCACATTCACAGAAAAGTCTCCTGAGCAAGGTCAAGAACAAAGGAAATATCAGACACTGAAGTTTCACATCACCTGATTTAGTAAAGGTAGTTTACATGACAAACAGCACTGTGAAACCAGGTTCCCAAAACTGAAGAGCTGTTCAGTCAGAGCACGGATTGCTTCTTAACTCTGTCTAGAGAGCAGCAGCATCTGCAGCAGTCAAGGTTTATTTCAGCAGGAGAGAAAGCAAACGTAGAAAGTAAGGACACACTGCAGAGTAGAGGGCACCCAGATATGAGAGGCAGCAACAAGGGGCTTCCTAACTGTGCAGACTTGTCAGTGCTGCTCCACGTTTTTCCTGCCCTTGCCCAGACCTGGGTAAGGAGTGGTCCCTTCCTGGAATAGTCAGAGGCTTATTTTATAATCATTTTACTCTAAACCCAGTGTTAAATTAGATGCAAGAACATGAAGAGAGCTGTAAAATGTCCAAGGACCATATCAGCACGTGTTCCTCAGGGAAGCCCTTCCTAGAGTCATGGAACCTGCCCAGATTGGCTGCTGTCTTCCCCCACCTGGTCCTTTCTCCTCCTTAGACAGCTTGCCCATCTCCTACCCAGCACCAAGGCCTCTTCCTTTCCCTCCCAGTGTTCCCACCTTGACTTTGACTCTGCTGTTCCTTTCCCATAACACTTGTCCACATCCCCAAAAAGCATGATCAGGCCCTGTGGACAGTGACCTACAATGAAGCCCCCCCACACAGGCTGAGCCTCCCACTCAGTGCCTGGCACAGAAGCAGCTGCAGCAGGAAGTGCCACAGGTGGCACAGGAGTTACACACTCTTATAACACATATGTTATTTCTATGGATAAAAATATCCAGCCCAACTGTGAATGGGTGAACAATTGCTTAAATAGAGAAGAAAATGGGGAGAAGCATGGTTATTAGTTCCTGAAAACAGATAACACAAAATTACTCTTCAGGAATTTGACAGTAGGAGAAAGGGGCTTCAGACAGTGATGCACTCTTGAGGTGGAACAGCATTAGCTGTTTGAAGCAAACCACTCCATGAAGAGTTAATATGTCTTGCAACTTGGTGGCGTGTGGCATACTTCCACCGTTAATTTCAATGAAAGGACAAAAGAACTATGTGATCACTGCAAGCAGTGTACTCAGAAGGCGAACCTCTGGGAACTAAAATTATACCTCAAAAGGTACAAATTTCAAAATTTCCCTTAAAACAATAAATAATTGTCAGAACGGATAGAAGTCAATGTGCTAAGACCTTCCGTAGGGATATCCACTGTTGCTCTATTATCTCTCTAGTGTCGCATCTAACTGAGGCTTAGTGCATTTTTCATCCTACAGCAAAAAGGTGAACTTGATCAGTAAGCGACTTGTGAGCTGCTGAGATATGCTTTACTCCTGTGGGCTAACTTGGCTGACAAGGTAGGATAAGCATAAGGTGCCAAGAAGCAAGTGTCCACCCACTTCTGTGCCCATGTGCACATGATGCCCACTGTACCATAGGAATGGTGTCAGGTGAGCAGAGCTCTTAGGTGAGATCTTACAAAGGGCTTGCTGATTATTCAGGGAAACTTGGCTATTGGGTGTGATGAAGGCCGTGGTGCATGTGTAGGTCAAGTTAGCTGACAGAAAAGGATTGCTTTCTCCATGGGAACTAGGAGGAGTCTGGAAGTTCAAATGTGCTGACAGCTATGTAGGAAAGAAAATGGCAAGTCATTCTTAAAAAGCAGCCAGTTGAGCTAGGAAAGAAGGCTTCAACTCTGGGCAGCATTGTTGTGGGGCCAAGGCTGCTCCATTTTGTAACTAACCCTGGAACTCTTTGTGGTCTTTTAGGAGTTTGTCATTTGCTGGAGTGGGAGGGAATTTGAAGAGCATTGTGAGAACTGATGTTCTTTCCAGGGAGGTAGTTCACAAGCAAATTCTCAGAGTTGACTTGAGTTTGTGTGCATCTGTGTGCATGGGTGTGTGTGTGTGTGTGTGTGTGTGTGTTCTCATTTGATGCAGGTACATGTGAATGTGGCCATGTGTCTGCAGAGGACAGAAGACCAAATGACTGCCTCCATCTCTCAATTTCCTCATATTTTGAATTAATTTTTATACATTATGTGCATGCGTGTGTGTGTGTGTGTGTGTGTGTGTGTGTGTCCATGACACAAACCCAAGGCTCTCATTTGCCATAATGAATGTGTGGAGTTCCAGAAACCACCTGTGGAGTTGGTTCTCTCCTCCACCTTTATGTGGTTCTGAGGATTGAACGAAGGTTGTCAGACTTGTGGTCAAGTGCCGTAACTAACTGAGCCATCTTGATGTCCCCTCCATCTTATTTACTGACACAGGGTCTCTGCCTGAACCATGAGTTCACCAGTTTAGCTGACCTAGCAGCCCAGCAAGCTCCAGGAATTCTGTAGTCTCCACCCCCACACTGTGCACAGGGATGGGAGGTGTGTGCACAGCACTCAGCATTTTCCTTAGTCTCTGGCCCTCATGTTTCTGTGATAAGCACTTTACCAAGTCAGCCATTTCCTCAACCTTAAAGTTGAGGGGTTTTAGGGTTTTTTTTTTTAATTTTATTAAGTATGCTGAGACTAAACCATCTGTCAGGCCTGTTCTTTATCTTGGATTGGATATGTTGGAGTGTGCTGGCCAGCTTTATTTTCAACTTGACACACCTGGGTTGAGGGAGCCTGGAGCCAAGTCTAGGGGGTGTTTTCTTGATTGTTGAGTAACATGGGAGGGCCCAGTCCACTCTGGGCAGTTCTACCCCTGGGAGTTTTTTCTGTATTGTATAAGAAAGCAGACTGATTGGGGATGGAGAGATGGCCTAGCGGTTGAGAGCACCGACCGCTCTTACTGAGGACCCTGAGGACCTGGGTTCGATCCTCAGCACCCATGTGATGTCTGAGACCTGTCTGAAACTCCAATTCCAGGAGAACTCCAGTCCCAGGGGAATCTGACACCCTCTTCTGACTTCTGTGGCATTGCACGACCCAGGTGCACAAACCTACATGTACAGTACATTCATAAACATACAGAAATAAAAAAAAAAAAGAAAGCAGACTGAGCATGGGCCAGATGAGCAAGTCAGTAAGCACTGTTCTGCATGGCTTGAGTATCTGATCCTGCCTCCAAGTTCCTGCCCTGAGTTCCCACCTAATCTACTGAATCCCATGTCATTGCATGTAACCTTCTCTTGGTTATGTTCCTTTTCAGTATTCTTTGTTTTATAGCTTCTGTTTCTCTACCACAACCCACAGAAGAAACAGAAATAATGGTGATAATTTTCCATTTGCCAAATTCTCCTGAAGGTGCACAATCCCCTGCATTTGTGTCAGGTCACCATGTATAATGCACCAGAGAAATAAATTCCTTTGAATAAAAAGTTTCTAAGTGTCTATTACAAAATGTCTTACATCTCAAATAAACCGATTAGTTTAAATTTATTTTTCAAATAGAACTCTCCCTGGGACAGTTGCTTCATTTTGGAATGGCAGTATATAGTCTCTGCCATTGAAACATGTAACCTGTTTTCAAGATATTACCTTGAATGTCAGAAGAAACTTTAGACTTCTGGTTAACATTGGAATATTAATGACTATGGAGACTTGTGTCGGTTTTTTTTTTTTTTTGTCTTTTTGACATGGGGTCTCTCTGTAGCCCCCAGCTAGCATGGAACTCACTATGGAAGCCAGGCTGGCCTTGACCTCACAGAGATCCCCCTGCCTCTGCATCCTGAGTGATGGGATTAAAGGCATGTGCCACCATCCCCAGACAAATTTTGCAGCTGTAAAGCATGCAGTTACCTTAGGACATGGCCATGAACCTATGAGAGTACACATTTAGAATCTTGTGGATTGAATGAAAAATTTTCCTTAAGTTCAAGTTTTGAAAATTTAGCCTTCAGAGTAGGGGAGACCATGCAGTGAAGCCTAGGTTGAAGATTGCTGTTACCTAGAAGAAGCCTTCAGCTGTCTTTACTTGGTCACAGTTCTGTCCTCTCTGCTCCCTACTATGGACAAAATGTCTGTCACCAGCTGCTATCTGTTCCTTCCACTTTGACTTCCACACAATAATGGGCTCTATCCCCAAAATGTAAGCTAAAATAAACCCTATCATACAATCATTCTGCTCACCATTTTGGCCACAACCATGAGAAATGTAACTAATCCAAAAGGGTTTGCATGCTCAGAAATGTCTGTCCACATACCTCTTCTCACCTTGACACCCACCTAGAATCACCTGGCAAAAACCTAGAATCACCTTGACACACACCTAGAATCACCTTGGAAGAGGCAACTAAAGAATTTCCAGATCAGATTGGCCTGGGGTCATCTCTTTGAGGCATTTTCTTTTTCTTTCTTTCCTTCTTTCTTTTCTTTCTTTCTTTCTTTCTTTCTTTCTTTCTTTCTTTCTTTCTTTCTTGTTTTCTTTCTCTTTCCATTTTTTTTTCTTTTGAGACACGTTCTCCCTATAAAGCCCAGAGCCCTGGAACTCACTCTGTAGGCCAGGCTGGCCTTGATCTTTCAGAGATCCTCCTCCCAAGTGCTGGGATTAAAGGTGTGCACCACCACCACCAGCACAAAGCATCTTCTTTTTTTAATTTTTTTAAATTTATTTTCATATGTGTATGAATGTATTGTCTGTAGGTAGGTTGGTGCACCCATGTCATGCAATGCTGTGGAGGTCAGAAGAGGGTGTTGGATTCCTTGGAACTGGAGTTAAAGATGGTTTTCAGCCACCATGTGGGTGCTGGGGATCGAACCTGGGTCCTCTGCAAGAGCAGTCGGTGTTCTTAACCGCTAGGTTACCTCTCCAGCCCATGGCATCTTCTTAATTGCCAGTTGGTATGTGGGGGCCCAGCCCACTGTGGGCAGTGCCAATCTTAGGCAGATAAGCCTGGATTCCCTTGGAACTGGAGTTAAAGATGGTTTTCAGCCACCATGTGGGTGCTGGGGATCAAACCTGGGTCCTCTGCAAGAGCAGTCGGTGTTCTTAACCGCTAGGTTACCTCTCCAGCCCATGGCATCTTCTTAATTGCCAGTTGGTATGTGGGGGCCCAGCCCACTGTGGGCAGTGCCAATCCTAGGCAGATAAGCCTAGGTTGTGTAAGAAATGTAGCTGAGCAAGCCAGGTGAAGTGAGTTAGCAAGCAGCCCTCCTCCATTGGTTTCTGCATCAGTGTCTGCCTCCAGTTTTCTATCTTGTGTTCTGGATTGGCCTCTGACAGGATGGGCTGTCTGGTTCTAGGTGGTGTCTACACAGCAAACAGAACCATGTACAAACCAGGTCATAGACTTCTCTTCCTCAGTCAAGTCACTGATGCTGAGTCCCCATCAGAAGGCCAAAGAAGCTAACGTGTGAATGACTAGACAATTCAACCATTTCATGAAACCTGCTTTTTGGCAGATGGGAAGAAAGGATGTTTTTCCTATGGTGTTAACTGCCTTTTCAGACTTCTGTTATTCTGAATAAAGCACAAAATGTTGATTCAGTTCCTTCTTCACTCATTCCTTTTTGTGATGCACAGCACGATCTGTTGTGTTCTGCCTTTGTATACTGAAGACCATTAAGGTACAGCTTTCAGAATATCTAGGAAGTTGAGAGACTAAGAAGTTCCATGGGCTGCAGGAACAGTGGTTACCACCACTTCTAGACTGAGAACTGTCTACCTTTAGTCAAGTGATTTCATGAGGGGACTTTCCTTTCCATCTCTCAGCACTTCCCATCACTACAGCCATTTCTTTAAAGGTATGTTCCATTTTTAAATGTCTGCTTTATTTCACAACTCTTAGAATAAATGACTCAGAATTTGTGCTTGAATAGAAAATATTGTTATATTTGTAAAATAATGCTGTGTATAAAACTTTGATTGCTACAGGATGTCAAAATTCATTAGATTAAAACAATGATCTTATTTTTAATTATGTATTTGTGTACATGTCTGTGGGGGGGGGGTTCCCAGACAGCTTCATTTGTGAACCTGAACAACTGAGGGATCCTTACCCAACTTCCATAAAAACAAACTTAGGGAGAGGAAAGTGCATTGGGAAAGTGAATTTCCTCTACCTCATTGGCCTTTGTGAGGCATGTTCTTGATTGTTGAGTGATGTGGGAGGGCCCAACCCCATGTGGGTGGTGCCAGCCCTGGGCAGGTGGTCCTGGAGATGTATAAGAAAGCAATGTAGCCCAGACCTAGTGGAGCAAGCCAGTAAGCAGCATTCCTCCATGGTCTGTGCTGCAGTTCCTGCCTTGAGGTCCTGCCTGGCTAGAGTCCATGATGGATTGTGATGAAGAGTTTTAAGATGCAATAAGCATTTTCTTTCCAGAAATTGTTTTCTGTCAGAATGACTTATTGCAGCAATTAAAATGCAAAGTAGGATGATGGGTATGTGCACATTAGTGCAGGTGCCCACAGAGGCCGAAGGTGTCAGATGCCCCTGGATCTGGAGTTCCAGGCATTTGTGAGCCACCCCATGTAGATGTTGGGAACTTAAGTCTGATTCTCTACAAGAGCAGAATGGGCTCTTTACTGCTTCTCTATCTTTCAAGCTTCTGTTTTTGTCATGTTTTTAATTTATTGGTTTGAGACTTTTTTCTAGAAAGTAATATACACATGCTCTGGGACATCCTCACTCTTGTCTTTCTTCCACTTGATCCTTCAGTAAAAATTGGCTGATTCTCAGCTCCCCCATTTCTTTTTAAAACTATTTTAAGGATTTATTCATTTTTATGTAATGCCTGTGGACGTTTTCCCTGCATATATTGTGCAGTGCCAGCAGAAACCAGAAGAGGGCATCCTAATCTCTGCAACTGGAGTTACAGATGTTTATGACCTGCAGTCTGGGCGATGTCCACTGAACTTATACAAGAACAGCAATTGCTCTTAACCACTGAGTCATCTGTACAGTCCCAGTTACCCCAGTTCTTAATGGGGCTGAATGTCTGTTGCAGAAACTGAGTCCACATATTAAGATTCTTGTCTCTGTGTATTTTTTTCCTGCCTTTTATGCTGAGATAGTGTTTTGTACAAAGCCACATCCTGACAGCAGCTCATTAAGGTAAAATGACTGGACTTTTTTTAAAAACAGGAAAGGAAAGAAGGAAAAGAAAAGAAAGAACAAAACCAGAAAGTTTATGCCCATTGCAATAGGTCTGAATACATCACCAAACTTTTGTGGAGAATTCTACTTAAAGATGACATGATGATTAAGTTATTATAATTTCTAATAACAAAATTCATTATACATATATTAAACTATAATCTATCTTTTATGTCAATTAGATTCTGTACTGATGATGAAAAGTAAAGGTGCCAGGACTCAGGCTCTGAATGTAAAAGCTTGTAAATATTTTCTTCATCTTTTTGGAGGTAGGGTCTCCCTCTAGTCCCAACTGGCCTGGAACTCACTATATAGACTAGGTTGGCCTTGAACTCCCAGAGATCTCCCTGCCTCTGCCTCCCCAGTACTGGATTAAAGGTCTGTACCACCACACCCAGCTTACATGTGGTGAATTCTTAATGGTTTATCCTCCAATATCTCCATGAATTATTATAGTCAATAGAGCCAAGGATTTGTCAATTATCTTTATCTTAAAAAATAGCTTTTGTTTATTTAGACTGATGAACTTTTTTTCATTTTACTCCTTCACAGATCACTTTCATAATCTCATTTTTATAAATTGTACATTAATCATGCATTAATAATGTTGTTTCCTGGGACTGGAGAGATGACTGAGCAGTTCAGAGCACTGGGTGCCTTTCCAGATGACCCAGGCTTGGTTCCCAGTACCCATATTGAATCCAACACCTGTTTGTAACTCCAGTTCCAGGGGACCTGATTCCTATTTTTCTCTCTGATGTTCTATTTTTATATACATGGATGGACATCACATGTACACATAAAAACAAACTAAAAAATAATAATTTTGTTCCTATACCTGGCATGTGTTATGAACTTCACTTACTTGAGAGAGGGTGTTATGTATCCCAGGCTGCTCTCAAACATTATAGCAATGACTGACTGAATCTGGGTCTTGTTGCTTATTCCCCTGAGTTCTGGAGTTATACATGTGCAGTACAAATAGCTTCTCATGTGTTATTTCTTTGGATTAAAATGTCCAGTCCGAGTGTTAGGTTTAGAAGAAAATGAGACGAGGCATGTTTATGAGTTTGTGAAAACACAGCACAAAATTGCCCTTCAGGAAGGAGAACGGGCCTTCAGACAATGATCAAGTCTTGAGGTGGAACAGCATTAGGAAGGAACAGTGCAATGAATGCTAGAAGAAAATAAGAATGGAGCCTTAAGGGAAATATAAGACTGGCTTTAAAACATGGAAAGGGGAGCTGGAGAGATGGCCTAGGTTAAGAGCAATGACTGCTCTTGCAGGGGACCCAGGTTCAATCCCCAGTACCCATGAGGTGGCTGAAAATTGTCTTTAACTCCAGTTCCAGGGGACTCGGACACCAAATGCAGCATTACACAAGGGCGCAAAAACCTACATGCAGACAGTACATTCATACATATAAAAAAATGTAAAGGAACTTCATTAAGGGGGTTAGCTTAAAGTAAGAGAGAGGTTGCTGCCAAGAGACAGGGGTCATTGTGGGTCAGTTGGCTCACAGGAGACTTCAGAGAAATTCCCCAAAGAAAGAATATACCTAATTTTTCTGTCCTTTCACAGATTAGTCTGGAATAGCCTATGTGCTGAGGAGAACAGAGGAGGCAGATTCTGAGAAGGACCATAAATGAGAAGTTGTGAAACCACAGCACCAACTGATTCTAGAAGTCCCAGGAAAAGTGCAGGGACTAAGGATGGGGGTGAAAGTGGAAGGGGGATGGTGAACAGGAGAGGAAAGAAGGGTCCTGGGTTGTTCAGGTTGTGAGATCTGGCTTCATAGACTAGCTTGTTAAAGAGCAGGCCTGGGTTCTCACACAAGCCTTTGCGTGTCTGAGTGGAAAAACTAGATCTCTGTAGAATGTGGGTTTTAAGTTCCAATACTATGCCCTAAGGTGGTCTGGGTACATTTCTCTGGATAGGTGACAAGGACTTAGGAGTCCATTGTGAATTGACTGTGGATATGAGCCATTCTGTGCTTGGGAGGAAGAAGAGGAAGTGTCCACTGAGTTTACCTAGAGAGCAGGACCTGCTCTGTTAGGACAGGAGAAAGTGTGCTTAAATGCAAATCTC
This sequence comes from Rhizomys pruinosus, assembly GCA_009823505.1. Taxonomy (NCBI): domain Eukaryota; kingdom Metazoa; phylum Chordata; class Mammalia; order Rodentia; family Spalacidae; genus Rhizomys; species Rhizomys pruinosus. Next base: position 605,915 of record VZQC01004674.1, on the reverse strand, counting down.
TTCTGAGTTGAGCCAGGCAGATACGTGGACAGGAAAGGCAGGACAGGAAGGACTGTGCTCTGTTACTTCACTCCCTTCTCCCACTCTGACAGCAGAGGCAGATCGCTTTCCATTGGGGCTTCTGGCCTTGCTGTCCAGTCAGGAGCACTGGCAGGCAATGGAGGCGGGCTCTTTCTGAGGCATCCAGTCAGGTTCTGCTCTTGTAAGAGAGGCCCACACTGACTCCATTTTGAGTATAGCCACCATTTTAAGCAATTACTGGAACCTGCCCAATTCAGGGAAAAGGTCGATTGCTCATAGACAGTTGCTCAAGACCTCAAAAACAGCTAACTTAAACTTGTTGGTATGTGAGGGCAGATGGACTGACCCAACATTTCCTCATTCCAGTTGCAGGATTGTGTCTAAAGATAACTGTTGGTATGTAGGGTGCCCTTGGGCTGACCTAACCTTGAGCCATAAGCCTATTATCCAATAAGGCTAGAAGTTACCCAAACCCTGCTAAAATTCCCCTAGACCCTGTACGAAAGGCCTGCGAGCCAAGTTATTGGGGTCAGAGCCCTTTCCCTCCCACCCCAGCATGCTGGTTTACTTTTTTTCCCCCAAAATAAAGTCTTGGTTTTCCATCCTTCAGTGTGTCTGATGTGGATTCTCGAACCCTAACATCTTGGAGGTCCCACCGAGATCCCCCAAAGACCACTGGAGAGACTAGAGACTTTCAGCCGGCCGTGTCTTTTGGGTAAGAGTGAACTCAATTCTTTTTTCAATTCTTTTTTCTTTACTTTGGTTTTGGTTATTTTGGTTAAACTCGAGTTTCTGGTTTGGGGCCCTTGGACAGGAGAAACTGGATGCAGTAATGCTCCTTGAGCGCAGAGATGGGGGATACCCCAGCTCTCCACTGGTAGAGTGCGAACAGGTGTTCACCTCAGGCTTTAGAGTGTGAATAGCGGGTTCGCCTCAGTGATTTGGAATTCAGGAGAGGGGTCCGGATTTCTGGCTCCGGGGCTGATAGGGGGTCAGCTCTGTGCGTGCAGTGTTGTTTCTCTTCATGTCTGTGTAGTCTTTGTTGTTGGGCCCTTATTCTGTCTGCTTCTTTCATCTTGTTTCTCTGAGATTGCTTTCATTCTCATTCTCTGGGATCTCAGGATGGGAAATTATAAATCTACCCTGATTTAAAGGAGGAATCTATGTCTTGTGTTTATGGTAACTGTGTGCCAAAGATTCATGTAGCTTGTTATGTGTCTAAGTTTGTGTGTGTGTGTGTGTGTTTGTAATTCAGTTATTGTATTTGTCTCATGTTGGTTCTGTCAAACAAAGTGGCCACTTCAAGTTTCAATCCTTTATGTGCACAGAATCATTTCATTTTGGCATGCCAGACTAGATATGCATGTGCAAAGTTTATAAATTGATATTTAAAAATGCATTTAAAGACCTAAAATTTAGATACTGTAGTCATCTAAATTTTTGTCTCTGAGTCTCTCAAATGCTTCACAGCAGGTGGTAATTGTTTATAGGAATCAGCCTCAGAGCTGACTGGTTAAAGATCCCATTTTGGTTTGTGTTTACTTTCAAAAGGTAACTTGCTTGCTTTGGAATTATTTATTCTTTTTTGAGACCTTTGTGGACCAGATTCAGGACTGGAAATGGATTCTTGGACTGGATTTTGTTTTGGGTGGGGCAGTTTTGTTGCCCCTTGGGACTGGGTGTGATGGCACACACCTTTAATCCCAGTGCTTGGGAGGCAGAGGCAGGCAGTTCTTTGTGAGCTCAAGGTCAGCCTAGTCTACAGAGCAAGTTCCAGGCCAGCTGAGACTAAGGGGAGACCATGTCTCAAAAAGACCCCCCCCCAAAAAAGAGAGAAAACATGTGTGTGAGTGTTGGTAATTCCCACATGCATGGAAATTACACATGTGTATGTGACTATTGGTAATTTTCCACCTGAAGTAAATAACATGGGGTTAGAGAAAATAAATACCAGGTAACTGTCTCCATTGAAATAGTTCTTGGCATTGGGCAGGTCCTCCAGGGACTCACAGCTCCTGGCCACAGGGGTGTGTACCATACACACAACTCTGGCTAGAGAGTGGGACTCCCTGATGCTTAAGGTCCCTGCCTTACTCCCAATCCCATCTGGTCAGTGGGCTGGGCCTTAGGTGTGAGTAAGAGTTGTTTTTGTGTAAAAGGATGCATCAAGCATATTGGAGCCAGTAAGAGGGATATGGGCAAGATGAATGTGTGTGTTTGAGGTGGCTGGGGCTTACTGTTCCTGCACTGGGAGGAGGTGTGGATGTTTTCTAGTCAGAGAAGGTATGGAAAGGCTGAACAAGGGACTGGAATTGTGCTGTTTTTACTAATAGAAGAAGGGAGAAGCCTATTCTGAGTCTCTGATGAGGAAAAAGGAGGGTTAGAGATTTTTGTGACGCATCAGACAGGGCTGGGGTTTGGTCATAGGAGGGCCATTTCTCATCTCTCACCACCTGCACTTGCTTCAGAGTCAAGTCACATTTGAACCCTGACTGCCCTGGTGATGACTGCTCAGAGGTGGGTCACTTTAATGTTCATACCCTCTTAGAGCCCCACACTAGATTCTGGATCAGGACTCTGGCAGGCTCATCTGGGAAGGTGACTTTCCCTGTCTCTAATGACCCAGTAGGGTGCCTGTCAGTAGTTATGAGAAGCAGTCTGCTTCATGAGCAGCACCTTGGTTAAAACATGTATTTAAAAAATCTACCCAGTTGATATCTCAAAGGACCAGAGGTAATCTGCTTCTTACAGGCTAGTAAAATTTGCATCAGCAGTCTGCCTTGGGAGGAGGTCTTCAGAGCTTGGGGAATTTCTGAGCACTCTGGAGGGCACACGTGGCAACCTTTCCATCTTTACTAGAGACTGATTTTGGGGTCTGGCATCTGGATAAGTGTGGTGCTCCATGGCTTCCAGGGGCGCATTATAGGCTCTTGCAAGGAAGAGCAGTCTGGAGCAGCTTTTTTGGGCTCTGTTATGTTTCTGCAAGAATTTTCAAGCCTGTTTCCCTCCCTCCCTCCCTCCTCATGGGAGGAAAAGGGACCTCTCTGGGTGGGTCTGTGCCCTCCTTGCTGATCGGGCTGGCAGACTGGGTGTTTGTGTCGAGGAAGGGTTGGTCTCAAAGAACTGGGTGAATCAAATTCATGAAAACTGTACTTCATGTTTTTAATCTCCTAGCTGGGCGTGGTGGCACACACCTTTAATCCTAGCACAGCCAAGGTCTTTAGGTGCAGAGATCATTACTGTAGAATTTCTGAGTACTGTTACAAACTTAAGAGTCATAATTTACTCTGATTTAGGTTTTCATCTCTAATTTAGAATTTTCATCAAGGTGCTAAAGTTTTGGGTTTGAAACTAGTTAAACATATTTGTTTCATGGAGCTGTTTAAATGAATAGGCTTGCATCTAATGCTAATGATTTACTTGATACATTGTATCTGGGAAGGAAGGACAGACTTTTGGCCCTTCACAATCTGCTGCTGGAAGCCTGACAGGGCTACTTGAATCCTCATAGACAGACTTTGGCCCAGAAGGAAAGTTTAAAAAAGTTGCTGTGTGAAGTTGTTTGTCATTGACCATTTGCATTCCTGCCATAAAGCAAGTGGCAGGGATGCCTGAATGGATATAGAGGGTGTTTAGTCCTGAGATGTTTGAAACTAAGAGCTCAATTTTTATTGAGCATTTCTGTGGTTTTTCAAACTATTGTATTTGAGATAACTGTCCCATCTTGTTACACAGGAAATAAGTATTAATTACTTAGTAGATCTGCACAATTAAGGGTTATTCAAGGTAATAAAAGGATATAAAAAGGAGAAAATGTTAAAAGGGTATTTTTAGTAAGGATTTATGTGAAGATGATGAAAAAGTATGCAAGTGATAAAAGTCTGAGGAGGTTTGTTGAGACAGGTAAAAAGGACAATATATAAATAAGTTTAAATTTGTAAGGTTCAGTCAACTAGTTTAAAAATCAAAATGTATATCTAGTCAAGGTTTGTTTAAGAGTGTTCAGTTTTTGTCCAACCTTTATATGCATATCACATGGCACCTCAAGGTTTAGTAAAAATGATAAAATACCTGTATTAAGTTAAATTGGTATAAATACTCAAGCTGGTTTACTAGTGGCCTGAATAGGATTGTGAATATACAGAGTTGTTAATTTTCAGTCCTCTCCTAGCTTGAACCTGACTCCCTGTTACAGGTTTAGATTAAATGGGCACAGGTAAATGGTGGGTTACCTATGGCTACTGAAAAATGTACTTTATGTTTCTTGCAAGATTTGCTATTTGATATTTCCTTTAACCTAACCAGATAATTTGGCTCAAAAGGCTAGATTCTTTCTTCCTGAACCAGCTGCATGCAGTCCAGAAGAAGACAGTCTGGATGGGCTTGGTAATCCTTATCAGTTTATTTCCTGTCTTCTGGTATGTGTTACAACTCCTGTCTTTCTGGGAAAACTATAAATCAGGATAAAGGGTCTGAAAAAGAAAAGGATTGTCCCCATTTGTAGTAACTGTAGTGAACAGTTTTACATTTAAAATAAGCCTGAAATTGTTTAATTCAATCTTGCGGGTTATGCCTGCTTAACATATGGTGTTAAGTCCCTCCTCCAGTCAGTATTATACAAGGCTGCTTGAACTTTTGTCCAAGCCTTATCTAGAATATTATACAGTAATTAAAGGTGTTAGCCTGGTGTAACTTAGCCTTTCTGGGTGGATAACTACCATACTTAAATGCCCATACCAATTCGGCTGAGGGACCTAAGGAACATCTTTGCTCCTTGCCCTCTGAGGTCAACCAATCCTAGGAACTATGTCTGGGGGCATCTCTTGAAATGTCCTGCAATTGTGAGTCACCAGTCCTCCTAGGCAGGGAGGTCTTGGAGACCCACTAACGGGACTCTAGCCAGTGTCCAGTCTGTAAAAAGGAAAGCCTGGTCTAGCAAGACCTGACTTTGTCCTCGTGTGGATGGAACTGGTGATTGAAAAACCAAGAGGAGCCAGAGGCCTCTCCCCCCTAAAGGCTCGAGTGGTCCCTGAAGACCAGATCCTCAACTGACCTTGAGAAAACAAAAGATGGTTAATCTGGGCTAACTGTATGGATTTAGACACCCAAGAGGAAGAGTATAACCAAAAGATAAGTAATCATTATATTTCCTTTAAAGTCTGAAAGACTGTGCCTCCAAACACTAGATTTTAAGTCATTTAAAGTCATATGAGATCTGTTGTTATCAAATAATAAAGTTTCCTCTTTCTCTTTAAGCAACCACCTAAGGGAAACTCACACCAAGATTATTGAAACTTGCTGGAAAGCAGATCCTGAGTCCAGACAACACCATAGCCAAATGAACAAAAGGAGAAGCTCAATGGATGCTTCGGAACCCCTCATTGAGAAATTCTAAAGGACTTTTAAGTTGGACATTTAACTCACCCTGTTCCTTTCCTGGTTCCCTGTCTAAAAATGTACCTAGCTACTCTCACCTTCACAGGCACTGGCTAAGGATTTTGTTCTCTATACTTTTGGGGTCTTTCAGATAGATCCACTGAGCAGGAGTACCCCAGTTGCCACCTCCTATGCCCCTTTTCAGCATGGAAGAAGTCAGAGCGGTCAGCGCCCCAATTCCTCCTGGCAATTGGGGTAACCTCCTCAGAGGGTAATGTGATAAGAGTAGGAGCTAAAAATTGGCTAGGCAGTTTAGGGTCAAGACCCCCGAAAGGAGCCAGTTTCTTCCTCAGCTGAGAGCTGAAGACTTCCTAGATCTGCCAGTAAACTTATCCTTCTGGTTGCTCTGACTTGTGGACCATGCATCCTTAACTCACTTGTCAGATTTATTAACCAGTGGGTAAAATCCATTAAAATCATGGTACTCAGGACCAGGTATGGCCCCATATATGGCCCCCCTGAGGAAGAAGACGATGGAGTCTAAGATTAGCCTCCCAGTATACAACTCGAGGGGGGAATGTAAGAGAGGCCCACACTGACTCCATTTTGAGTATAGCCACCATTTTAAGCAATTACTGGAACCTGCCCAATCCAGGGAAAAGGTCGATTGCTCAAAGACAGTTGCTCAAGGCCTCAAGAACAGCTAACTTAAACTTGTTGAAGATAAATGTTGGTATGTGAGGGCAGATGGACTGACCCAACATTTCCTCATTCCAGTTGCAGGATTCTGTCTAAAGATAACTGTTGGTATGAGGAGTGTCCTTGGGCTGACCTAACCATGAGCCTTACGCCTATTATCCAATAAGGCTAGAAGTTACCCAAACCCCGCTAAAATTCCCCTAGACCCTCTATAAAAGGCCTGCGAGCCAAGTTGTCAGGTCGGAGCCTTTTCCATCCCACCCCAGCATGCTGGTTTATTTTTTTTCCCCCGAAATAAAGTCTTGGTTTTCCATCCTTCGGTGTGTATGATGTGGATTCTCGAACCCTAACACTCTGTGGTTTTTGCTCCCAGCAGAGCGAGGGGCTGCTTCCGCCCCAGTGCTGGAGTGCTGCAACCTGAGCTGCTGCATGGAGCCAAGGAGAACGCAGGAACCCGAAGCCGGCCATGGTGAGAGTGGGGCTGGCTGTCCTCAGGTGGGAGCCGCTGCCACTGGACTGGGTCCTCCCTGGGCGGAGCGGGCAGCAGGACCGGCGCCCTGCGCAGTCCAGGCGACCATGTTCTGCTGCTGCTGCCGCTGCCGCCTCTGGCATTTCCTGCTGCAGCTGCTTCTGGGCCTGGCACTGTGCTGGAGACTCCACCTGCGCAGGTGGCTTTAGCGTCAGTGACTGTCCAGAGCCCCTGATCTTGCTTTTGATGCATATGAACAAGTGTTAGGGGAAAGGAACATCGGAGTCTGAAAGTCACGATGGGAACCCTGGGGAAGGAAAGGAAGAGGGAGTGCGGCTGGGTAGGAGATGGACAAGCTGTCCAAGGAAGAGAAAAGACTGAGTGGGGGAAGACAGCAGTCAGTTTGGGCAGGTTCCATGACCCTAGGAAACGCCTGTCTGAGGAACACGTGCTGATATGGTCCTTAGTCGTTTTACAGCTCTCTTCATGTTCTTGCATCTAATTTAACACTGGGTTTAGAGTAAAATGCTTTTAAAATAAGCCTCTGACTATTCCAGGAAGGGACCACTCCTTACCCAGGTCCTGGCAAGGGGAGGAGAAACGTGGAGCAGCACTGACAAGTCTGCACAGTTAGGAAGCCCCTTGTTGCTGTCCCTCATCTCTGTGCGCCCTCCGCTCTGCAGTGTGTCCTTACTTTCCACGTTTGCTTTCTCTCCTGCTGAAATAAACCTTGATGGCTACAGCTGCTGCTGCTCTGTCTGCAGACAGTAAAGAAGCAGTCGATGTGGAGTGTGGGGGCCACCCTTTTAATCCCAGCCCTTGGGAGGCAGAGGCAACTGGGTTTCTGTGAGTTCCAGGACGGCCTGCTCTACATACCAAGTTCCAGGCTAGTTGGGCCACTAGATGACCCAGTTTCAAAGAGACCCAAAAAAGAAGCATTCTGTGCTGTCATGGAGTCCAGACCACTTGACAAAATGAATTGATTAATTTTTTTTATTTTGTCTTTGACATATGGTCTTCTTGTAGCCCCAGCTGTCCTGTAACTCACGATGTAGATAAGGCTGGCCTTGAACCTACTTCTACTTCCCAAGTGGTGGGATTAAAGGCATTCACCTCCAAGCCTGACAAAACTTCAAAGTTTAAAAGGAAAAATTATTTATTTGCAGATTTTAAGATCCAGGAATTTTTTTATTTTTATTTTTTAAGTGTACGAATGTACTGTCTGCATGTAGGTTTGTGCACCCGTATCTGCAATGTCCCAGAGGTCAGGAGAGGCTGTAGGATTTCCCTGGAACTGGAGTTAAAGACAGTTCTTGGCCTCCATGTGGTCCTGGGAATCGAACCCAGGTCCTCTGCAAGAGCAGTGGGAGCTCTTAACTGCTGAGCCATCTCTCCAGCCCCCAGATCCAGGTATTTTAAAGGCATAAACCACAATTACCTTAAATCTAGCAATTTCTGGGGCTGGAGAGATGGCTCAGAAGTTAGGAGCACCAACTGCTCTTGCAGAGGACCCGGGTTCAATTCCCAGCACCCACATGGCTGCTAAGAACAATCTTTAACTCTAGTTCCAGGGGAATCCCAGGCCCTCTTCTCACCTCTGCAGCATTGCACAACACGGGTGCACAAACCTACATGGAGACAGTACATTCATACACATAAAAAATAAAAAAATTTTTTAATCTAGCAATTTCTTGCTACATGAGTCTTTATCACAGGTTTTTTTGTTTTCTTTTGTTTTGTTTGTTTTGTTTTGTTTTTGTCTTTTTGAGACAGGGTCTCCCTTCAACCCCACCTGTCCTGGAAACTGTTTTTTTTTTTTTTTTTTTTTTTTTTTTTTATTTTTGAGACAGTGTCTCCCTTTAGTCCCAGCTGGCCTGGAGCTCACTCTGTAGACCAGGCTGGCCTTGAACTCACAGCGATTCACCTGTCTCTGCCTCCCAAATGCTGGCATTAAAGACGTGCACCACCACTCTTGGCCATGGTTTTTTTTTTTTTTTTTAATTTTTTTTTAATTTATTTTTCTTTGTGTATGAGTGTACTGTCTGCATGTAGGTCTGTGCACCCGTGTCATGCAATGCCGCGGAAGTCAGAAGAGGGCGTCGGATTCCCCTGGAACTGGAGTTCTCCTGGAATTGGAGCTTCAGACGGTTCTCATCCGCCATGTGGGTGCTGGGGATCGAACCCGGGTCCTCTGTAAGAGCAGTTGGCGCTCTTAACCGCTAGGCCATCTCTCCAGCCCCTGTTTTTGTTTTTTAACTTAACAACAGATCTTAGGTTCTCTTTAGCTAGAGGGAGATTAGAAGCAAAATGAACATTTGGTTAGGATTTACACAATGTGGTGAGGGACAAGAATGGGCCTGGTGGGTCTGAGCTTAGTCTCTTTTTGGTTATCAAGACTCTATTGCATCTTGTTGTTGTTGTTGTTGTTGTTGTTATTGTTGTTGTTTTAAGACAGGGTCTCCGTGCAGCCCCAGCTGTCCTGGAACTCACTTTGTAGACCAGGCTGGCCTTGAACTCATAGAGATCCTCCTACCTCTGCTTCCTGAGTGCTGGGATTAAAGGCATGCACCACCATGTCCATCATTTCTATTGCATCTTTAGAATTTATTTTCTTGGCATATGTTTTTTAATACATTTTTTTAAATTTTATTTATTTCTGTATGTGTATGAATGTACTGTCTGCATGCGGGTTTGTGCACCCATGTTGTGCAGTGCTGCAGAGGTCAGAAGAGGGTGTCGAATTCCCCTGGAATTGGAGTTTCAGACAGTTCTTGGCCGCCATCTGGGTGCTGGGGATCAAATCCGAGTCCTCTGTAAGAGCGGTCAGTGCTCTTAACCACTAGGCCATCTCTCCAGCCCCTTCTCAGCATATGTTTTTAAAAAACATTTTATTTTCATTCTATGTGTATGTGTGGGTCATTGGACCATTTTCTTCTCTACGTAATGTGACTTTATTGAACTTTTTTTTTTTAGTTTTTCACAGATATTTGCTTGTGTAATTATCCTATTGAGACTGCATGGCTGAGTTTGACTTCTCAGGGCTGTCAAGACTCAGGCGCTGACTCTAAGAGCTGCTAAATTTTTTTTTCATCTTTTTGGAGACAGGGTCTCCCTTCAGCTCACCTGAAACTCACTGTGTAGACCAGGCTGGCCTTGAACTCCCAGACTGCCTGCCTCTGCCTCTGCCTCTGCAGTGTGGAGATTAAAGGCCTGCACCACCACACCAAGTTTAGGAATGGTGAATTCTTAATGGGCTATCCCCTGAAAGTCTCCACGAATTATTATAATCAATAGAGCCAAGGGTTTGTCAATTATGTTTATCTATAAAAAAATTAACTTTTGCTTAGACTGATGAACTTTTTTTCATTTTATTCTTTCACAAATCACTCTTGTAATATCGTTTTTATAAAGCATACCTTTATCATGCATTAATATTATTGCTCCCTGGGGCTGGAGAGATGACTCAGCAGTTAAGAGTACTGGGTGCTTTTCCAGATGACCCAAGTTCGGTTCCCAGTACCCACATTGCAGCCGAAACGTGTTTGTAACTCCAGTTCCAGGGGACCTGATGCCCTATTTTTCACTCTGATGCTATTGCACACATGTTCTATTTTTATATACATGGATGCAAATTACATGTACACATAAAAATAAACTAAAAAATAATAATTTTATTCCTATACCTGGCATGTGTTATGAACTTCATTTACTTGAGAGAGTGTGTTACGTAGCCCAGGCTGCCCTCACACAATGTAGCAATCCCTGACTTTGAATATCTGTCCTGCTGCTTATTCCTGAGTTCTGGGTTACACATATGCTTTAGGAATAGCTTCTGTTATTTCCTTTTTTATATTTGTTTATTTTTTTTAATTCTTTTTTATTAATTTTATTTATTTCTGTATGTGTATGAATGTACTGTCTGCATGCAAGTCTGTGCACCCGTGTCATGCAATGCCGCGGAGGTCAGAAGAGGGTGTTGGATTCCCCTGGAACTGGAGTTCTCCTGGAATTGGAGTTTCAGACGGTTCTCAGCCGCCATGTGGGTGCTGGGGATCGAACCTGGGTCCTCTGCAAGATCGGTCGGCGCTCTTAACCGCATAGCCAGCTCTCCCGCCCTATTTGTTTATTATATTTTAAGGGCTTCACAATATAAGAGCACAGTTGTTTTCAGATCACATTGATGTTGCTCAGTTTGCCATACATTTAGGTAATTGGTGCTAGCATCCACAGATGAGGGATACCATTTTTTGTTTATATTTCTGGGACTGTGTTACTTCACTCAGCATGATGTCCTCTAGCTCCAGCCATTTACCTGCAAAGCTCATGATGCCATCTTTACCACTGCATAGAACTCCATTGTGTAGATGTACCACATTTTCTCTATCCACTCGTCAGTTGAGGGCCACTTGAGTTGGTTCCAGCTCCTTGCTATTGTGAAGAAAGCTGAAATAAACATGGCTGTGCATGTATCTCTGTGGTAAGATGAGTCTTGTGGGTACATGCCCAGAAGTGGTATGGCTGGGTCAGGTGGCAATTTCATTCCAAGTCTTCCAAGGGTTCTCCACACTGCTTTCCATAATGGCTGTACGAGTTTACATTCCCACCAGCAGTGGATGAGTGTTCCCCTTTCCCCACAACCTCTCCAGGACTTGGTATCATTTGTTTTCTTGAACCTAGCCAGTCTTATTGGAGTAAGATGATATCTTAAAATGGTTGTGATTTGCATTTCCTAATTATTAGTGATGTTGAACACTTCTTAAGATGTTTCTCAGCCATCTCTAATTCCTCACTTGTGAAGTCTTTGTTCAGTTCTTTGCTCCATCTATTGAGTGGGTCATTTGTTTTCTTTCTTCTTTGCTTTTTGAGTAGTTTATATATTCTGGAAATCAGTGTTTTGTTATATGTATCTGTGGTGAAGCTTTCTTCCCACTCTGTGGGATTTCTCTTCACTTCCTTGATTGTTTCTTTTGATGTACAGAAGCTTTTGAGTTTAATGAGGTCCCATTTGTCAATTGCAGACCTTAACTCTTATGCAGCTGGTGTCTGATGTAGGAAGTCTTTTCCTGTGCATATATCTTGTAGTCTGCTGCCAACTTTTTCTTCTATTGTCTTTCTGAGAATGGTTTGTTATTCCCAGTGCTACAGTTCCACACAGAGATTCTCAGAGTTGATTGAATTGAGATGGTTTGTGGGTGTGTATGCTTTCATCTGAATGCAGGCATGTGTGAAGGTGTCCATGTGTTTTTGTAGGTCAGGGATTGACCTGGAGTGATTTCATATGTTACTTTCCTGGTCATTTTCTTAATTTGGAATTTTTATTTATTTCTATCACCTGTCCATGTGTACATCATGTGTGGAGGGGCTGCCATTTGTCATGATGCCTCAGAACAACTTTGTGGCTCAGTTTTGTCTCCCTGCCTTTATGTGGGTTTTGTAGATTGTACTGAATTGGCCAATTTGCCAGGCATGTGCTTTTACCCACTGAGCCTTCTGTACACCCCCCCTCCACCTTCTTTATTGAAACATGCTCTCTCAGGGAACCAGAAGTTCACCAGTTCCCTTAGACTAGAAACCCAGCCTGCTCTAGGCATCCTGTGTTCTCTACCTCCTCACCACTGGGATTGGCTGCATGTGTACTGTGACCAGTTTTTACTTAGTCCAAGGAATCCAGTTGCTTATCCTTATGCTTATGTGATGGGCCCTTTACATGTGAGGTATTTCTTCAAATTCAAATTGAGGTTTTCTTTAGCATTTTATCTGGTGTGCTGAAAATAATCCCTCTGTGATCTTTGTTTTTGTCATGGAATTGGGTTGATTAGAGGTAGAGATTATGTTTTTCATCTTATTTACAAGAGAGTTCTTTCTGAAGCACATTCCCTCTTTATACTTACCTTATTTTCATTGAACCTGACTTAAAAAGCAAAGTATTGTTTTATGATATTCAAATATTTACTGTGTATCCTATTTATTATTTGACTAAAATTGTTCTTCGGTGACTGGAGAGATGGCTCAGTGATAAAGAGTAATGATGGCGCTTGCAGAGCACCCTGGTTCTACTCTCAGCACCTGTATGGCAGCTAACAATCATCAGTAACTCCAGGTCCAGAGAATCCCTCTTCTGTCTCTGAGTGTGTTCCACTTACATGCATGCAAAATAAAAATAGTAAAATTGTGCTTGAGTAAACTGCTTACAGCAGCATGTACACTATTTCTTTGGAAAGCACATAGAATGTGTTCATTTCCCCACTTAAGAAGTTGTGACACCAAGTGTGAATTTGTGCCCAGTAGGGAACCTCATTACACCAATGTCTCTTATTATTTGAGGTGACATAGACTGATCCTCTAGGTATCTCTCTGTGTTTTGATGAGATTGAAGCACTTTCAGGATGAGATCCCTTCATAATGTATGGTAGAGTTTGTATAAATCATTTATGCTAGGTTATTTATCATTTATGGTCATATAATCTGTGCCATGTGTTAAATTTCCTCACACCATCAAAACTTAAACATTATGTGGCAGGGATAAGAACAAGAACAAAGAAAAACTAAGGACAAGAAGGTTCTTTCATGCTAATTTACCTCTGCTCTGTACATTACTTGATCAGGCTTTCTTAAGACAGGTAGTAAATATGCATTTTAGATAGACAATTGGGGCAGAACAGCAGCACATCTTCCACCTTGCACCCAGTACTGAGAGGAGTGTCCCTCTAGAGTTGTTTCCTTTCAGAACTTCTGCGTTGTGGAACAGAAACTGTGCATAGCACAGAATTATAAGAACGTATTACCAGTGGAGTCTATGGAATGTTTAGGAGTCTGTGACACTTGAGGATGTTGCCCTGAGCTTCGCCCAGGAAGAATGGGCTTTGCTGGATCCTTCTCAGAAGAAACTCTACAGAGATGTGATGCTGGAAACCTGCAGGAACTTCACTTCTATAGGTAAGAGTATCATCTTCCCTTCCCTTGCTATACTAAGAAACAAGTGATCCTTACTGTTGATGCTCTTCTGTGATTTGGAATATTGAAAGGGAAGAATGTGGTGTGTAACTCAGGCATGGCTCATATACGCTAAAGCTAGAAATTTAATTTTTCCTTAATTTCTAATTCTTCAAAATTTTCTTTGACTACATTTTAGGAGACATTTGTGAAGATGAGAAGATTAAAAACCATTATAAAATTTCCAGAAAAATATCTGAGGTAATTTGATACTAATAGAAGGAAAGTTAGTTTGAAGGAATTTTAAGAATATTTATATTTGTTTAAAGATTTGTGTGTCTCTGTGCATCTGTGTGTGTGTGTGTGTGTGTGTGTGTGTGTTTGTGTGTTCGCAAGCTGGAGTGCATATGTACCACACAGTCAGAAGAAGTTGTTCAGCTCATAGAATTGGAATTAGAAGAGCTTATGAACTACCTGTCTTGGGGGCTCCCAACCAAAATCTGGTCCTCTGAAAACTGGCAACTGTGCTGAACACCTGAACATCTCTCCAGCCTGTCATTTAAGGTATTTTTATTTGAGCATATACGAGTAAATAAACAATAAGCACAACTTTTTATATCATTAGGAAATGTAAAATGTACCTCAATTTAAGAATCCTATTTAGTGTTTGCAGGGCATTTCACATGCAAACTGTACTAAGAAGTCAAATTATCAAATATCACCTTTTTTATGATAGCCATGTGGGAATCATATTGTAGAATTATCAATGTACTTAGTTTCCAGTCATTCACATCTCACAGAAAAGATATTCTTTGCCAAATTGTCAGAACAGTATATGCTGAACACTTGATAGTAAATACTAATACATCAACTTTTACTAATATACTTGTCATTTTTATAGAAGTTTCATAATTGAGGCACTCTGTGAGCATAAAGAAGATTTTCAGGGTGGAGAAACTTGCACTTGGATACCAAATGTCAATTTGATCATGAAAATTTCTAGTGATGCTCTCAGAAGATACAAAGAATATAGAAAGGCCTCAGCTTATGGCAGTTCACTTCAAGCATCAGGAGAAACTCAAGCCATGAGAAAGCAGTATCAGTGTAATACATGTTTGAAAAGTCTGAGTTCTTCCAGTTCTCTTCAAGGACATGAAAGAATTCATCATCCTGAAAACCCCTATGAATGTAATTATAGTCACCTTAAAGTGCAAGGAAAAAAATCATACTAGGGAGATCCCCTATGATGGTAAACAGTGTGATAAACCCTTTGCAGAAGACAGTTCCCTTGACCCACATGAAAAAATTCATACTGGAGAAAATCCATATGAACCTAAAGCCTTTATACTGTCTAGTACACTAAAAGTACATGGAAGTATTCATAGTGGAGAAAAACCCTATGAATGTAAACAGTGTGGTAAACCCTTCAGATCTAATCGTCTTCTTCAAAGTCCTGAAAAAATGCACACTGAAGAGAAACCTTATTCATGTAAACAATGTGGAAAAGCATTTATACAGAAGAGTTACCTTCAAAAACATGAAAAAGCACACACTGGAGTGAAACCTTATGCCTGTAAACAATGTGGAAAAGCCTTTACACAGTGCTGTCAACTTCAAAGACATGAAAGAATTCATAGTGGAATAAAGCCCTATGAATGTAAGCAATGTGGTAAAGCATTTAGAGATAACAGTGCCCTTCAAGATCATGAAAAAACACATTCTGGAGAAAAACTATATGAATGTAAAGAATGTGGAAAAGCCTTTACACGATCCAGTAAATTAAAAGTACATGAAAGAATTCATACTGGAGAAAAACCCTATCAACGTAAACTGTGTGGTAAAGCCTTTAGATCTAATACTCTTCTTCAAAGTCATGAAAGAATTCATACTGATGAAATACCCTATGAATGTAAACAGTGTAGTAAAGCCTTTAGATCTAGTAGTCATCTTCAAAGTCATGAAAGAATTCATACTGGAGAAAAACCCTATGAATGTGAACAGTGTGGTAAAGCATTTATATATAATAGGTATCTTAAAAAAACATGAAAAAGTACATACTGGAGAAAAACCCTATGAATGTAAACAGTGTGGTAAAGCCTTTAGATCTAGTAGTCTTCTTCAAAGTCATGAAAGAATTCATCATCAAGAAAAACCCTATGAATGTAAACACTGTGGTAAAGCATTTATATGTAATAGGTATCTTAAAAGTCATGAAAGAGTGCATACTGGAGTGAAACCTTATGCCTGTAAACAATGTGGAAAAGCCTTTACACAGTGGGGTAACCATCAAAGACATGAAAGAATTCATACTGGACAAAAACCATATGAATGTAAACAGTGAGGTAAAACTTTTAGGTCTAATACTCTTCTTCAAAGTCATGAAAAAATTCATACTGGAGAAAAACCATATGAATGTAAACAGTGTGGTAAAGCCTTTAGATCCATTAGTAGTCTTCATAATCATGAAAGAATTCATACTGGAGGAAAACCCTATGAATGTAAACTGTGGTAAAGCCTTTAGATCTTGTAGTCTACTTCAAAGTCATGAAAGAATTCAAACAGGAGAAAACCCCTATGAATGTGAACAGTGCGGTAAAGCCTTTAGTTCTAGTAGTCTTCTTCAAAGTCACAAAAGAATTCATACTTGAGAAAAACCCTATGAGTGTGAAAAGTGTGGTAAAGCATTTATATGCAATGGTCATCTTAAAAATCATGAAAGAGTGCATATTGAAGTGAAACATTATCCCTGTAAACAATGTGGTAAAGCCTTTAGATGTAACAGTCATCCTCAGAGGCAAGAAAAACATACTGGAGAGAAACCCAATGTGTATAAACAATTTGGCAAAGCTTTTACACTGTACAATAACCTTGAAGTACATGAAAATTTCATACTGGAGAGAAACCCAATGTAAACCATGTGGGAAAACCTTTAGACATAATCAATGTTTTGAAAGACTTGAAGAAAAACATACAATGACAAAGGACTGTAGCAATTTAGGAAAATTGCTGACAACAGTCCATCCATTCCACTGGCTCTTAATGTTTTTTATATAATGCATTTAGATCTTTGTGGGTGGAGTTATTGAGGTAAACATGCCTGTGACTAACCTTGAACCACTATAACTTGCCTAGAGTGGTGGAATGCATTCCCTGAAAATGTAAACCAGTATCAACCGTTTTCTTCCCCATATTTTGCTGCAGAAGTGAGAAGAGTAACTAAAAAGTATCTCATGCCTTGTTGGATTGCGAGTTGTTTTTTTTTTTTTTTTCTGTTTGTGGTTATGACTAGGTATTTGTTTATACTAACATTTATGAGTATATGTGTCCAATGTCTCTGGAGTCCTGAAGAGGGCATTATCTCACCTGTAATTTTTATTACGGATAGTTTTTAGTTGACATTTGGGTGGTAGAATTTGAATCCTGGTTCTCTACAAGAGCAACCACTGAACCATCTCTCAAGCCCCTGAATTATAATTTTTATCAATAGCTTTTGTTCCTAAAGTGCTGACCTGAGGATGATCTGCTTTCACTAGTGTGACCAAATATTTAGCATTGTCTGCTCAGGTGGATTGTTCTTTATGCCACTAAGACCTCCCTGGTTTGATCAATCAGTTTGGTTCATTGATTTAGACTGCTAGCTGCTAGAGTCCTGTCTTTGTTACTTTCTATTGCTGTGATTTGAAAGACACTGACCAAAACCTGTCCAGTGCTGACTGAGAGACAGCTTGTTGTGTGATCCTTTGGGAGGATAAGGTCCCAGCAAGGGAGCCTCCATCCCTTTTATCCCCCAGAGAGAATCGTACAGGCCATGAGGTGGGTGACCACATGCTACTGTTATGCCGATTAAAATATCATCTTACTTCATATTGAAATAATTTCCACAAGTGCATTGCATATGTAATAAGGAAGATCCTGTACACTCTGGGACTAGGGGAAATTTCCACCAAGTTCTCAAGGTCATGCTAAAGAGCCTTGGCCCTTCCAAAGATTAATAAGTCTCTGAGTCCCTGTGGTGAAGTCACTTATGCTTTGAAATCATCTGGTGACCTGTATCTGGCAGTACATCTGCAGAGCATAGACTACACAAAGAGAGATTCCAGAGTTTCAGAAACAGAACATTAGAAGTGAGAATTTTGGCTGGAGAGATGGCCTAGCAATTAAGAGTTCTGACTGCTCTTGCAGAGAACCTGGGTTTGATCCCCAGCACCCACATGGTGGCTGCGAACCATCTTTAACTCCAGTTCCAGGGGAATCTGACACCCTCTCCTGACCTCTGTGGCATTGCATGGCATGGGTGCACAAATCTACCTGCAGACAGTACATTCATACACATAAAAAATAAATAAAAATATTAAATAAAAAAACAGTTTTTATAAAATAAATGAGAATTTAAAAATCAGTGTTCTAGTCTGGTTAGAGGAAATCACAGCTATTACAAAATGCCAGTGGAAAGGAGAACAGTAAACTGTGTGGGGGTGGGGCTGGGGGAATTATTCAAATTTTGGTAATTTGGTGAAAATCAAGCACATTGAAAAATATTAGGAAAAACAAGCTACAATTTTCATGGTGGTATAACTAGAGTGTGATACTGGTGGTTTGGGCAAGCTGCACTGATTGCATTAAAAACATGGTGAATGTTAGACTTCAAGATGCAAGGTGATGTGATAAAGATGTAGAAATAGAATCTGACCTTCAATAGATGCAGATCACAGAGGGTCAGAAGCCTATCTTTGGGAATGGAGGGTGGGCATTGGTGTTGGGGAAGGTTCAGGATATATACGTAGGTCCAGAAAGTCCCAGAAAGTCCAGAAAGGGTTGGGGCTTCCCTGATTCGCACAAGGTGGGGTGTGCCTTCTTGGGTGCTGTGCTCTTTCCTTGGATCAGGGAAGGAGGATGGGGAGTTCTCATACAGGGTTTGATAAGGAGCCCTATCTAGAAGGAGGACAATAAGAAATAGATGTCTTTTGCTAAGGACCATATGTTCTGAAATAGATGTGTCTCCCTCCTGGAGTGGGGAGGAAGGGTGGGTGGGTGATCAGTGCCTTCAGCCACTTTTCAGGCTGATTTTCCTTCAGGGAGAAAATAAAAAATGCCAAACACTAAATTGCAGCCAGAAGCCAAATGGTTTCAGTAACCACCCTGAAAGATTCTTTTACTGAAGGAAGAGTTTTCTGAGCAAATGGCACAGTGCCCATATTGAGGTCAGAGGACAGCTTGTAGATACCAGTTCTCTCCATGCACCAGGTGGGTCTTGGGAATTGAACTCAGATCATCATTCTTGGTGGCAGGTGCCTTTCTGACTAAGCCATCTGACTGGCCCTTTTATTCTGGATTAATTGTTATTGTGTCCCTGCCCCAGTGTGCATGTGGAGGACAAACGACAACTTTCTGGATTTAGTTCTTTCCTTTTACCTCATGGGTTTCAGGGATGGAAACCAGGCGGCCAAGCTTTCATGGCAAGTGCCCGAAGTGCTGAGACATCTGGTACAACTCTTTTATTTATTTATTTATTTATTTATTTATTTATTTATTTATTCATTTATTCATTCATTCCAATTTTCCCCTTTATTTGTTTATTTTTTAAGGAATTCTACAATATAACATACCACAGTTGTTTTCAGATAACATTGATGTTGCTCAGTTTGCCTTACAATTAGGTAATTGGTGCATTTTTTTTAAGTGAGCCAAATTATTAAGCATAAGCAATGAATTCATGTAAAGCCAATTTGAAAGTATCTATGTCCAAATTTTGAACAACCCAAGGTTCCCATAGTCCAGTTGGAGAAGCTTGTATGCACAAGCATGTTCATCAAATAGGAGTCCAGTCTATATTGCTGTAATCTCACAATTCACCCTAATCTCTCCACAGCCCTTACGTTCTACCACGCCTCCTCTTCCGCAAGTTGTTCCCTAGGCTTTGGGAAAGGGGCACAAGTGGGTGAGAAGCAAAACAGTCTATTTTCTCTGGAGATGTCATTTTGGGCACAACTCTTTTAAAATGAGAACAATTACTGCAAGAACAAGCCTAATTGTGCTTTATTCCAGTGATTGTCACAGAAGAGTGGTTTCCTTTCTCAAAATTTATCCCTGTGTGATACCTTTGTTTTGTTTTTTTCTTTTTTTAGGGGGAGGGTTAATTATTTTCATTCATTGACCAATAAAAATCATATCTATTTGTCATATGTAATACAACATTTTGAAATATCTGTATACTGTCGACTTAATCAGTTGAGATGATTCATAGATGTATTTCCTCATGTGCTTATCTTTGAGGGAGTTTCTGAAAGCACTTGTCCAGTCTATTTTCAGTGGCTTTAAAAATACATTGTCAGGGAGCCATGCGTGGTGGTGCACACCTTTAATCCTAGCACTCGGTAGGCAGAGGCAGGTGGATCTTTGTGAGTTCAAGGCCAGCCTGGTCAGCAGAGAGTTCCAGGACAGTTGGGGCCACAGGGAGACCCTATCTTGAAAAGACCAAAAAAAAAAAAAAACATACATTGTTGGGCTGGAGAGATGACTGAGCAGTTAAGAATGACAACCACTCTTCCAGAGGACCTGGGTTCAATTCCCAGCACCCACATGGCAGCTAAGCTGGGAGTGGTGATGCATGCTTTTAATCCTAACACTCAGGAGGCAAGAGGCAGGTGGACCTCTGTGAGTTCAAGGCCAGCCTGGTGTCCAGAGTGAGTTACAGGCAGCTGGGGCTATAGGGAAATCCTGACTCAAAACAACAAAAAACAAAACAAAACAAAAAACATTGTCAGGGGCTAGAGAGATGACTCAGCATTTAATAGCACTGACTGCTCTTGCAGAGGACCTGGTTTGACTTCCAGCACCCACACGGCATCTAAGAACCATATTTAGGCTAGGAGTGGTGGCACATGCCTTTAAAAAAAAACAATACATTGTCACCAACTACAAACATCATATTGTTCAATGAAACTACCAAACTTTGCCTTCTTATGTAAATGGAAAAAATTTCCTTTCATTGACAGATGTGTCATGGTGTAGAATCTCTAAGTTCTTCTTGGGGTCTCCACTGCCAAACAGGCTTCACCTTCAGAGCTTCCTGAAGTGGCCTGTCAGGCCCTTCTTTATGCAGGGATGCTCCTCCTGCATGCTTCCTGGACTCTGTGGTTCTCACAGTCAACCTGGTGAGGATAGGATTTATTCTATGTTACAACTCGCAGGTTCATCACTGAGGGAGACCATGGTAGGAACTCAGGACTGGAACTTGGAGGCAGCAGTTGAAGCACAGAACATGGCAGAATACTGCTTACTGGTTTGCTGGCCTGTGCCCAGGCTGCTTGCTTTATTTGTTTTTACATAACATTTTTAATTAAATTTTGTATATTTCATACATAACATCTAAAAAAGTCTTAATAACTTTCATACCCCCTTCTCAAATGACACCCTCCAATATCCCTCCCTTCCTCACCCCCCTCCCAGAATTAATACATTCTGTTATTTATGTTAAGGGCTGTTGTGCCTAATTAATCTTCTTGGCCATTTCTTAGTGCAAGTTCATCTACTGACGTCTAGTCAGCCTACTCAGCCTGTTTTCTTTTTTTAATTAATTAATTAATTAATTTATATGAATGTACTCTCTGCATGTAGGTTTGTGCACCCATGTCATGCAATGCTGTGGAGGTCAGAAGAGGGTGTCGGATTCCCCTGGAACTGGAGTTCTCTGGGAATTGGAGTTACAGATGGTTCTCAGCCGCCATGTGGGTGCTGGGGATCAATCCTGGGTCCTCTGCAAGAGCAGTTGGTGCTCTTAACTGCTAGACCATCTCTCCAGCCCCCAGCCTGTTTTCTTAAATAAAACAGAATCACCTTCCCGGGGGTGGCACTATCTACAGTGGACTGGGCCCTCCTACATCACTTAGCAATCAAGAAAATGTCCCCAGAGACATGGCCACAGGCCAGTCCAATGCAGACATTACTGAATCGAAGCTCCCTCTACCCAGCTATAGCAAGTTGACAATTGAAGTTATCCAACACAATTGACCCCTTATCAACTGATACACAAACACATCACTTTGAACCCAAACCTTTCCATTTCTCATCCCCAAGATCTACTGTTAATATGACAACACAGACAGCTGGAGCACAGGGTGTGGGCCGGGTGCTTCAGCCAGATGGAGGATTGGATTCAATGCCTTAGGTTTTGTAGAGGCGAACAGGAAGCATTTGTGTCTAGGATGCCCTGACATCTCTGAGCTCTGTTTCATTTTATATTCCCCTCCCCACCACCCTCTCCTTGCCCTGTTTGCTTACCCTGACAGGGCCAGAGATCCTTGGACTGGACACAATGAACCTCAGGTATACAGGAAAGAGACCCCCATGGTGACCACAGGGTCTAACTGCCGATTCACACCCAGACCTCTTACTTTTTTTTTTTTTTTACATCCGGACCTCTTACTACTAGTACTACTATACCTGGAGGGAAGCATGTGCATGTGAATACAGTGCCTGTGCAGGCCAGTGGAGCATGTAAGATCTCCTGGAGCTGGTCTTATTGGCAGTTAGGAGCCACCTGATGTGGTGCTGAGACATCTCTCCAGCTCCATCATGGGCCCCTTTTGAGGGAAAGGCTGCATATACATCTGGGTCATAACAGTTTTCCTGGCATTGCTTAAAGAATCAGTACATGCCTGTGTCTAAATACATCAATAATTAAATAAGGTTTTTCCCTGAAAACTGAATTGTAAGTGAAAAGTTGATGCTGAATACAACTCAGAAAAATTAAACTTAAGTCTTTGTTCTGGTGTATTTTTATATCGTGATCCTAATGGATTGGTTTTGAACTGGAGTTTGATCCAGTGTGACACTTCATCTGTGGTTTATAGGAGTGGACTGTAAATTTCATCTCTATCAGCCTGAGGGAATTTGGGGTCGCACAGTGGTCCATAGAACCATGTACTCTGTTTTCAGAGACCTGTGGAGCTGTGTGGAGGCAAGGAACTTGCCAGGTGAAGCTGTGCAGACAGTTGTGTCCTGTGGGAGGAGGAGGGGACAGGAACTGTGCTCAGGGAGGAGATGGGTCAGCAGCCACCCTGGGCAGGGCCTGGGGACTCCTTGGGGGAAGTCACTGTGTTTAGTTTATTTGAAATCATTCTTGGGATGTTCGTTTTATTCTTAACAGCTTGTTTATATATCTCCAATGGACCATTGTGGTGTTTGAAAACAATTGTGAAACAAGTCCACACGGAACCCATGTTAGTGCATAGAGGGTGGTAATAACAAGAAAAATATAAGAAACAATAGCATTTACATTCCTAATTAGGAATGTTAGTGAGGGCTGGCTTGTTTGATTCCAGGCAATATTGTGAGTTATTTGTCCTAGTGTGCATTTAAAACCACTCTTTAAAAAGCCACCACC
Organism: Rhizomys pruinosus; assembly: GCA_009823505.1. Classification (NCBI taxonomy): domain Eukaryota; kingdom Metazoa; phylum Chordata; class Mammalia; order Rodentia; family Spalacidae; genus Rhizomys; species Rhizomys pruinosus. The sequence continues at coordinate 583,032 of VZQC01004674.1, read as the reverse complement.
CATGGCAGCGGCCGTCACCAGACAGAACAGTGCCAAAGATGTCTGAATAAAGATAGGCAGTAGGCACTTGACTTTCCCCCCCAGAGCTCAGCCATCCTGCCCTCTCCTTCCACCTCCTCTTCCCACTCATCTTCTCACAGTCACAAGCAAAAGGCACTAAACCAAAACCTTAGTGACAGGAAAGAAATAGTCTCACCTAGTGGGGGCAGGGGAACTTCAGACTACACCTTGATTTTGTGGCCTGGAACTAGGCCTGTATACCAGGCTGGCCTAGAACTCACAGAGGTCCACATGCCTCCACCTGTTGAGTGCTGGGATTAAAGGGATGCACCACTACACCTGGCTTAAAGAGTGTTCTTAGCTGCCATGCTGATGCTGAGAATCGAACCTGGGTCCTCTGCAAGAGCAGTCAGTGCTCTTAACTGCTAAGCCATCTCTCCATCCCCGTTTTTGTCTATTTTCATGTTTTGTTGTGTTCTGTACATGCGTTAGGTTTCTTAAAACTTGAATTTGGTCCTACAGAAACATGGGGTAAAAAAAAAAATTTGAATTTGTTCTCTGTCATTCTGAAAATATCCTCAGCAGAAATTCCTACCCTAACTCATAATCAGTGATCATGGAACACTTGCTCAGACCTGTTAGAAAGTATGTTACAGAAAATTGAAAGAACACATTCCAAATAACAAACAGCAGATGCTATGGAAGTGGAAAGGAAATTAAAGGGAACACACAGTCCACCCGCCTACAGGGAAGACCAGTCATGTTAATTCCCTTTCTATCAAAATTGGGGTAATCATTCTTCTAAAGCCACTGTCCTTTTTCAGTTCCATACCTGAGTTTGCTAGTGTCCTCTCCTGGAAGCTCCAGGGACATGCACACATTAAGGCTCACTGCAATGTCCTTGGATTAACATTTGTTGCAGCAGCAAGAGATCAAGTGAGCAGACTGCCAGGATCCAGTGTATTATCCTGTAGCTGGGACACAATGATTCCACCTGCTGAATGGGGCTGGGGCTTTCAGAGGTTTGATTGAATGATAGTCTTCAGGGGGCTGGAGAGATGGTTCTGTGGTTAAGAGAACTGGTTGCTCTTGCCAAGGGCTCAGGTTCTGTTCCCAGCACCCACAGGAGTATAACCCTCCATATCTCCACTTCCTGGAGACCCAGAGCTGTCTTCTAGCCTTGGAGGCCATTGCACCATGTGGTACAAGGAAAACAGACAAAATAAAAATTTAAAATTTAAAGAAAGTTTTCAGGAATAATCAAGTTAATGACATACCATGTCTGAGATTATGCAATTCCTTGAAATAACATTTTCATGTTGTATGCAGCATAAACTCATTTCAAGTTGTTGCCAATGCAGTGTCTAACTCAAATGTGTATCTTAAGTACACAGTAGAATGTAGAAAGTGTTTTGAGAACTATCATTTCACTTATGGTTTTTTCATTTAATCATATTTATGTTGAACATTCAGTCTGAACTCAAATTTTATTATGCAGAACAACCATGTTTAATGAGTCGTCCTGGCTCTGGAACATAAGGTAATTAACTGGACAAGATACCAGGTTTTCCCAGAGGGATTCTGGGAAAGACTATGAAGTCTATCCAGCAGCCAGGATATTTTAGGCATTAATTGTCTTCCACAGATGATAAAATGACATCATTTTGTTATGGTCTACTTCCCACTGAAGTTTTTAATTTTAAGTGACTGGAAGTTTGTTGTTGGAGGCAAAAGTCTCACAGTTTCTGAAAAATGCTTGAAATTAGTGCTTCTACACTCATAAACATGAATGCATGCATGCACACAAAAATAGATGCTTATTAAATTGACATTCAATTACAAATGCTCTCTTAGTCAAGGGTTACTAAATAGAGCCTGCAAATTATAGTGGAGATTCCTCCTGTGAGATGTCCCATGTGTGGTGCCTGGCCTCCCCTCACCCCTGACCCCCAGGTTCCCAAGACCTGCAAGAAAGTCTCTTCAAACCATAGACCTGTGGAGTCTAACAAGTTTACTCAGGCTTACCTGCAGAGCAAATGGAGATAACATACATGCTAAGCAGAGGTTCCTCCCTCCTCCCCCCTTGTAAATCCAAAGTCCCAGCATAGGATTTGGACCTCTGCCCCCCAGAGACAAAATGGCAAGAGAGATCCTGGCTCCCATGCGTATCTACGGTTGAGTTTGCTTTCAGAGACACAAGGTAGGATCCAGAGATCTCTAAGAGGGATGTCTCTAGGGTAACTTGTATATCTAAGGACTTTTATCATCTTTGTTGATACATTTCCTGCTTTCATTTAGAATTCCAGGGGAAGCACAGTCTTACTCTTTCTCAGGTCTCTACGGGGCTGTATCATCCTGCACCACTGAGGATGGGAATGAAACCTTGATGATTTGACCATGGCAACTTAAAGTGTTATTTATTCCTGGTCCTTTTAATAGTTTCTTCTATCTACAATGGAATTTGAACAGGAGTGATGGCCTCTTAAGGACACATGAATTCCACCAAGATATTCCCATAAAGATTCATTTTCTGAAAGACAATACAAGCAGTTGGATGTGCCATGTCCATAGGCTTTCTATCACATTCACACAATGCTTTCCTTTACAAATGAGCCAGGGAAACCCCAAAGGAATCAAACTCCACCTGAACACTGGCAAAATTCTCCATCCCTGAGGCTCACGTGGCTCTCATGGTTCATTCTGTTCTCCACCAAAAGACTAATAATGTTGCCGGGTGTGGTGGCACATTCCTTTATTTCTAGCACTTGGGAGGCAGAGGCAGGTGCCGGATCTTTGTGATTTCAAGGCCAGCCTGGTCTACAGAGTGAGTTCCAGGACAGCTGGGGCTACAGGAGACCCTGTCTCAAAAGACAAAAAAAAAAAAAAAAAAAAAAAGACCTAACAAGTGCATCAATTTACGACCTGATTTGTGCTACAGACATCTCCCCACATTGATATGTAATATCCCTACATGGTGTTACAACTAATGTATTTAATAATGCCTTGGCAGGGCTGTAGAGATAGCCTAGTGATTAAGAGCAACAACTGTTCTTGCAGAGGACCCGGGTTCGATCCCCAGCACCCACATGGCGGCTAAGAACCATCTATAACTCCAATTCCAGGAGAACTCCAGTCCCAGGGGAATCTGAGACCCTCTTCTGACCACGGCATTGCATGACACGGGTGCACAGATGTACATGCAGACAGTACATTCATACACATACAGAAATAAATAAAATAAAAAAATAATGCCTTGGCATATAACATCATCATAGTATAACAAAAAGTGAATAAAAGTCATGCTACCCTAAGGATTTGGGGATGTTTGGTTTGAGGTAAGCTAAATTTGTGAGCCCTGCCCTTGTTCACTCACAATTTTTCTAGAATCAATGTTATAGTGTGGTTTGAGCATGTGTAGCTATTATTCCTTAGGAGAAGTAAACATTGTTGACCCCTCCTATCTTGGTCCCTACCACAAGACAGGCTTGATTTTCCCAGACAACAGCCTGGGAAACTAGTGAGTTTATTAGGCTTACTTACAGACCAGTGGGTGAGGGTTGACAGACAGGAAGGAATGTGGTGGCTGGATTCCAAAGGCCTCACTGGCAAGTCTTCATCCAAGCATGGATGCCGACTTTCCCAGAGCTGTACAAAATGGCAAAACACCTTCCCTGTGGCTTCCTCAATTTATATACCCTTATCCCCTTCCCTTAATGCAAGTAGGGATAACTGGTTACTTGGGAGGTGTGGCTGACACTCCCCACCCATAATCTGTTGCAGAGCATAACAGTCAACAAGTTTAGTTGTGATGATGCTAGGCAGGCAGGTGTGTCCCACCTTGAGAAGAAGGGTTTCTGCCTCTGGACTGTCAGAGGATAGTCCTATGCAACAATATGAAACACCATCCGTATTTTCATGAGTGTTGACACTTGGTCCCAGGCTTCTGAGCTTCTTTTTAAATATTGTTGAATCTGTCAGAAATGGAGTCTTGATACAGATGATGGGTCATTGGGAACTGGTCTTGAGTTTTATAGAGAGCCCAGATTCCTGTTTGCTCTGCCTCGTGCTGATAGCCGCAGTGTGAATAGCCAGTCTCTTCTGCTCTCACCATGCCTTCCTTCCCTACCATGATGGAATGCATCCCCTGAAAATGTAAACCAACATCAACCCTTCCTTTATTACAACACTTCTTCCCCATATTTTGCTGCAGAAGGTAGAAAAGTAACTAAAAAGTATCTCATTCCTTGTGAGATTTTAAAAGGTTTTTCCTGTTGGTGGTTATTACTGGGTTTTTCTTTGTTGTAATATTTATGAATGTATGTGTCCAGTGTCTCTGGAGTCCTGAACAGGGCATTATCTCACCTGTAATTGGTATTATGAACAGTTTTTAGTTGACATTTGGGTGCTATAATTTGAATTCTGGTTCTCTACAAGAGCAACCACTGAACCATCTCTCTAGCCTTGAAGTATAATTTTTATCAATAGCTTTTGTTCCTAAGTGTGCTGACCTGAGGGTGATCTGCTTTCACTAGTGTGACCAAATATTCAGCCCTGTCTGTTCAGGTGGATTGTTCTTTATGCCGTTAAGACCTCCCTTGGTTTGATCAGTCAGTTTGGTCCATTGATTTAAACTGAGCTGGCTGCTAGAGTCCTGTCTTCTTTACTCTCTGTTGCTGTGATGTAAAGGACACTGACCAAAACCTGCCCAGTGCTGACTGAGAGACAGCTTGTTGTGTCATCCCTGGGAGGACAAAGTCCCAGGAAGGGAGCCTCCATCCCCAGACAGAACCCTACAGGCCATTAAGTGGGTGACCACAAGCTACCGTTGTTATGCCAATTAAAATATCATCTTACCTCATATTAAAACAATTTCCACAAATGCATTGCATATGCCATCATTTTAAGGAAAATTCTGACATGGGGCGGGGTGTGGTGCACATGCCTTAGATCCCAGCACTCAGGAGGCAGGTGGATGTCTGTGAGTTATAGGCAACCCTGGTGTACATAGCTCCAGGCCAGCTATGGCTAAAAGGGAGAATTGGTCTCAAAAAGAGCCCCCCCCAAATTCTGACATGCAAACATTATCAAAATTATTTCTAATTTGAAACTATGGAAGGAAGGAAATAGAAAAGGAAAAAGGGAGGGGCAAAAAAGAAATATTTGTTAATTTCATTAACAAAGAATACTGAAACATTTAATTTCTTCACTATGCAGGTGAGTATGATTTTAAGGACTGTGAAATTAGAATGGACTTTTAGGTTCTAGGAATTCAGCCAGCAGCAGAGCACTTTCCTGACAAGCACAAACCTTGGGGTTGATCCCCCAAACCAGGAAGGAAAATAAAATCAGAAAAGCACAAAATAAACAAGAAATAAATAAAACCAGAATATATTTTTATAGCTAAAATTCCCTGAGTCATTTCCTTTTCCTGTTATTGAAGAATCTCCAAGGATGGCAACAGCAGACACAGCTCAGGGACTTGGGATGTGGGGTGTGGTGTGGCTCAGTCCCTCCCAGAGTCATACTCACTTGACTTAGGTGAGTTGTAACAGAACAAAGCCTTGGGGACATCATTTAAATTGTAGTTGACTTAATATTCAACCACATTTTTCATAAATGCCAAGTATAAATGGTCACTTTCTCCCTTTTTGTGGTTAGGAGATATTACTAGAAATCTATTTATATAAAGGTTAAGCTGCCAAGAAAATTACTCAGAAATATTCTCTTTCCTCAATGTCAGGACCTTCTGTTACCAATTCACTAACTTGTTAAATAGGCCATCAAGAATCCCTACCAGAAAGAGTTGGCCAAAGCACCACTTACAGTGTTGTCCTCAGAGAAAACCCAAAAATTTGCATCTCTGTTCCCATAGGTAGGCTGAGGAGCAATTAGTCACTGTCCTTATCAGCTCCAATTGTCTGAATGAGTCTGTTCCCATGAACAAAGATGGCCAAACTGTCAGCCCCACTTCCAAACCCCCACGCACAGTGCTTTATCAGGCGCTCCATCCAAACCCTCAGTGAGTTATCTGTAAACCTCAACACAGAATTTAACATCTGTTTTGGGGGGCCAAAATTACTGGGGTTGATTTTTCTGGCTCTGTGTGTGTATGTGTGTGTGTGTGTGCATGTGTGTGTACACTATGTGTGTGCATATTTTGTATGCACATGTATTCAGAGGCCAGAGGTCAATCTGGACATCCTTTTTCTTTTTTCTTTTTTTTTTTTTTTTGTGTTTTTCAGGCAGATAGGGTCTCTCTGTATCCCCAGCTGGCCTGGAACTTGCTATGTAGACCAGGCTGGCCTTGAACCCATGGAGATCCACCTACCTCTGCCTGGCACTAAAGATGGTTCTTAGCTGCCATGTGGGTGCTGGGAATGGAACCTGGTTCCTCTACAAAAGTAGTCAGTGCTCTTAACTGCTGAGCCATCCCTCCAGCCCAAGGACATCCATTCTTTAACAACCATCCATGTTGTGTTGTGGGCCAGGCTCTCTCACTGGACCGGCAATTGCCACATAGTCTAGGCTGCTCAACAGCAAGCCTCAGGAATGCAGCTGTGTCCACCTCAAGGGGGCTGGGATCATAGCACAGTGTTATTAATTACAGTTGCCAGGTTCACAATAAATGACTTGAACTTTTTCTTCCTGTCTAACTGAAATGGCGACAATTCCTAAAGAAAAAGTAGACAGTGAAGAAAATATTGGGAGTGATGTACATATTTTGTTAAATTCAGCTTTAATAGGTTTCACTGTGTCAAGTAGTGTGTGTGAAACCATACTAGTGTCCCCATTCTCCCAGGTTATAAAAATGGACTGAAAGTTAAGACTTAAATTTAAGACCTGATTCTAAGATTCTGAAAGAAAACAGAGACAAAATACTATGTGATATTGGAATGGGTAAGGGGGGGGTTGTATAACACCCCAAATGGAAACAAAATAAAAAATAGACAAAGGGGGATTAAATCAAACTAAAAAGCCCTGCTTGGTAACAGAAACCACCTACCCACTAAACAGAAGGGTAAAATAGCAAAGCACCTACATCCAGGATGTACAAGTCCTCCGGCAACTTAACAGCAAAGCTCAGATAATCCAATTGAAAAATTGCCTGTTTAGACTGAAAGAGACATTACTCCAAAGAAGACAGAGAAATGACTAACAGTTGTATGAACAAATCTTACTGCATTGATCTTCAGGGGAACACAAATCAAAGCACAAAGAGATGCCACCCCACTCTTGTAATGTGTTTCTGCTCAGGAGGACCAAACATGACTGCCAGTGGTGACAGCGTGGAGAAAAGGGAAATCTTGCCCAGAGTTGGGGAGTGTAAGTTAGCACAACCACTATGGCTGGAAACAGTATGACAGTGCCACAAAGCTCAACCCCAATAGTGGTCCTGTCTCCAACAGAAAAGAGATGAGTATGTCAGAGACAGCTAGATTCTCAAGGTCATTGCAGGACTCATCCTAAGAGCCAAGAAAAGGAAATAAGGTGTCAGCCAAGTGGTGAATGGGGAAAGAAAATTGGAATAATGCTGCAGTGGAGATGACCCAGCCACAAAAGAAATGAAATTGTGTCACTTGTGACAATATGGAAGGGCCCAGAAGATGCTTCATTAGTAAAATAATCTGGGCTCAGAAAATGAAGCAACACATGTTTTCACTCAGCTGTGGAATACAGAAATAAAAACACTGATCTAGTGGCTGAGGGTTGAATCCTGCACACCAGCATCTAGTGAGAGTGGAGGTGGGATGGGTGAGCAAGCTCGGTCAGTGGGGCTGTGACTGTCCAAAGAAGGAAGAACTTCAGTGGGCGGCCACCCAGCAATAGAGAGCAATAGTGTCCTGTAATTTCAGAAAGAGAAAAAGTGAAAAGGAGAATCAAGTAATTTCCCCCACAGTTTAGTGTTCTGCTTTCATAAAGTTTTCAGTGTAAATACATGATCGGTGTTTGAACTGGATGGATCTTTAACCTGGTTGACTCATTATATAACCAATGCATGTATTGTACCAACAAATGGTCCCCTACTAAGATGTACAATTGTTATATGTTTATCTATGAGTTCCACAAAACATTTCAAGCTCAGAATGGTGACATAGTCCTGTAATCCCAACACTCAGAAGGCAGAGGCAGGAAGATCCTGAAATCACAGCTGGGCAGGCCTGCATAGCAAGAACATTTCTCAAAAATAAATGAAAAATCCCTGTATAAGATAGCATGTATGCTGAGATAGTTTAGGTTTTGAATTATAATTTCATCTGTTTGTCATTTGTTATTGTTATAGTGAATGAGAAAAAAAGTAGAGAGAAACAATAAAATATTCTTTTGATAACTAGGTCATACTTTTTCGTCCAATCATGTTTCCAGCATGAATCTCTGCATGTGAATGGTAATTTAAGGGTTGGTGGCAATCCCATCCAGATGTAAGGTCTTAGTGAATGACAAGGACCCCAGTGGTTTAGAGAACAGAAGAGCCAGTGGCAGGCAGAGAGATAGCTCCTGAGAACAATGCCATCCTGGTGCCAGAGATCCAGAGCCTCAGTGGGAAGATCCTGTGCATTGCAAGACTGGGGGAAGTTTCCAGGACGTTCTCAAGGTCGTGCTGAAGGGCGTTGGCCCTTCCAAAGATTAGATATGTGTCTGAGTTCCGTGGTGACACGACTTCTGCATTGTCAGCTGACCTGTATCTTGGCAGCACATCAGCACCTCTCACAAAGTGAGAGTCCAGAAAGAGTTTCCGAAACACAGCTTTAGAAATGAGAATTTAAATCAGTCTTCTGGGGCCCAGGGTCTGCCTGGGTATGTGTGTGTCTGTGTGTCTGTGTGTCTGTGTGTCTGTGTGTGTGCATGTGTTTGTGTGTGTCTCTGTGTGTCTGTGTGTCTGTGTGTCTGTGTTCCCCAGCACATGGGAAAAAGAAATGAGAATTTAAATCCATCTTCTAGTCTGCTTAGAGGAAAGCACAGCGGTCACCAAAGGCTATTGGAATGGAAGACACTAAACTGCACGTGGAGGTGGAGGAATTACTCAAATTACTGGTGGTAATTCGGTGAAAATCAAGCACATTGAAAACAGATATTTTGAAGAACAAGCTACAATCTTAATGATGGTATAAATCGACTGTGATACTGTGGTTTGTGTAAGACACACGGACTCCATTACAAACACAGGGAATGTTAGACTTTGGGATGCAAAGGAGATGTGATAGATAAGTAGAAATGGGCCTGGGTGCATGCCTTTAATCCCAGCACTCAGGAAGCAGAGGCAGGTGGATTTCTGGGAGTTCAAGGCCAGCCTGGTCTACAGAGGGATTTCCAGGTCAGCTGGGCCTACAGGGAGACTCTATCTCAAAAAGACCTATAAACAAACAACAAAAGTTGAAATGGAATCTGACCTTCAATAGATGCCAATCATAGAGCAGCAGCAGCTTAACCTTGGGAATGGAGATTGCGCGTCCAGGTTCAGGAAGGCCAGGATTTATAGGTGGGCCCAGAAAATCCCAGAAAGGGGGTTGTGCCTTCCCAGATGCACAGAAGTTAGGGTATGCCTTCTTGGGTACTGTGCTCTTTCCTAGGGTCAATGAAGTGGGATGGGGAGTTCTGATACAGGGTTTCCTAAGGAATCACATCTAAGAGAACAATAAGAAGCCAGATGTCTTTTGCTAGGGGCCATATGTTGTGAATTAGATGTGTCTCCCTCTTGAAGTGGGGAGGCAGATTGTGTGGGTGATCAGTTACTACAGCCATTTCTCAGACTGATTTTCCTTCAGGGAGAAAATAAAAACTGCCAAACATTAAATTCCAAGCTCAAACCAAATGGTTTCAGTAACCACCCCAAAAGATTCTCTTCCTGAAAGAAGGGTTTCCTGAGGAAATGACATGGTGCACATACTGAGGTCAGAGGACAGCTTGTGGGTACCAGTTCTCTCCATCCATGCGGTTCCTAGGAATTGAACTCAGATCATCAGTCTTGGTGGCAGGTGCCTTCCCGACTGAGCCATCTGACCGGCCCTTTTATTCTGGATTAATTCATTGTCACTGCATGCCTGCCACAGGCACAGGCAGAGGACAAAGGACAACTTCCTGGGCTCAGTTCTTCCTCTTCCCTCCATGTGGGTCTCGGAGATGAAAACCAGACGACCACACATTCACGGCAAGGGCCTGAAGTTCTGAGGCATCTTGTGCAACTCTGTTTTTAAAAGAGAACAAGAACTATAAGTACAAGCCTAGCTGTGCTTTATTCCAGTGGTTGTAACATGAGCAGCTTCCTTCCTTCCTCAGATTATCCCTGTGTGGTTCCTTAGTTTTTGTAGAGATGAACAGGAAGCATTGTGAAGCAGGATGGTGGATGGATTTGTCTGGGATGCTCTGTCATCTCTGAGCTCTTTTTCCTTTGATATTCCCCTCCCACCACCTTCTCCTTGACCTATTTGCTTACCCTCTCAGGGCCAGGGATCCTTGGGCTGGACACATTGAACCCCGGGTATAGAGGAAAAAGTCCCCCATGGTGACCACAGGGTCTAACTGCTGGTTCACACATGGTACCTTTTATAATTATTTTTACTATTATTTGGGGGGGGTATTTTTGAGTCAAGGTCTCCCTTTAGTCCCAGCTGGCCTGGAGCTTGCTCTGTAGACCAGGCTGGCCTTGAACTCACAGACATCTGCCTGCCTCTGCCTCCTGAGTGCTGCCCACACCTGTAATCCCAGGACACCAGCAGTGGAGGCAGGAAGAGTACAAGTTCAAGGTTTCATGCCTGGCTCCATAGACAGTTGAGGACAGCACCGGCTGTGTGAGAACTTGTCACAAGAAGAACATTGAAATGACCTTTCATTCAGACTCACAGCTGGAAATGAAACCAATGTGGGTGACCTAGGGATCCATGGGGCTGAGGAGCTCAGGATGTGTCAGCTGCTCTGGGCTGTCAGCCAACTTTGTCCTCCCCTGGGTACAACATCCATGGCTAAAACCCATTTTATTTGTGATGGCCTCGTGCTAAGCCCAGCACCAAACTGAGGAGACTGTCAAGGCTCTGGTGCTGCTTACCTGACCTGTGACTTGTCCTCAGAAATGACCTGGTGACTTCAAATGCGTGGAGCAAAAGTGAAAATTCTGCCAGGGGCATAATGAAAGTAAGAGGATGGCAGGTTTATGTTCTCCACCTCCATAGCATTTACAGCATCGATAACACATGCCAGGATTGGTGTGACAAATACTGCTGACGTCTGAGATGAGAGCACACATGGGTGTGGTGGCTCAGGCCTCTGATCCCAGCATGACATAGAGAAATCCATCCCAGCCTAGTTACACAGTGAGCATCCCCCAAGCATATACTCAGATGCACTCTAAGGAGAGAGGGCTGGGACCCCACAGACTCAGCAGTGCTGGTATTCAGCTCTGACCATTCCTGACCCCAGGGCTGACTCTCACATGGTGAATGAAGCAGAGTTTTATCAGGATCAGTTCAGGAGAAAAGGAAAACTTAATCTAGAATTTTCCTCTCTGGTGGAATGGTGGGAGGCCTGGGGAACAGTGAGGTCAGTGAATCTCAGTGTGGGCCACAACCAAGGAAGAAACATGAAGGTGGAGGGAGAGAGCCTGTGCTTCTCTGGGGAGTGTGGTCCTTTTATATTTACAGTGAGAGACAATGGAGGTGACATTCCCTCCCAATGTCGGTCACCCATTCAGTCTCTGCCTTTCTCCTCTGTTGTGCTAATTATTATTCCATATTCTTCTATGAAAAGATCCCAGGTCAAAAGAGGCATTTCCTGTTCAGGATTACTGGCTAAGCCAGGCATAGTGGTGCACGCCTTTAATCCTAGCACTCGGGAGGCAGAGGCAGGGGGATTTTTGTGAGTTCAAGGCCAAACCCAGGACAGGGGCAAAGGAGAGCCCATTTTTTCCTCCAGGAGAACCACCCAGCTTTTCCTCCAAGACAGAGCTGAGAACAGTTGGGAGCTGTGTGATGTGTCGACTCTATCTCAAAAATTAGAGAAAGAGGCTGGGCCAGGAGGTGCTCAAGCTTAATCCCAGTGCCTGCTTTCACAGCAGGTGTGAGCTGTGCTGGGCTCTTCCCTCTTAGCTGGTAATAGGAGGCTGCGACCAGACTCCTTTCACTTCCCCTGGCCCCATTCCTTCTCTGTCTTTTTGTTCTGCCTGGAGTCTCTGGCACTTTCTTCTCAGCCTCTCTGTGCACTCCCTTGTAAAGCTGGGTTTTAGTAAGACCCCCGTGATCTGCCCAGGTTCCTCATCTTTGCTGGCCCTCAGGGGGTGTTTGGGGCCCTGGTCTGTCTTCAGCACTGACCCAGAATCCTCCTTACCCTGATGTTCCCATCTGCCAGTGTCCACATGGCTCCTCTCTGTGTGCTCCCCCAGCCCATGCTGTGTCCTTGGTTGGGCATAATAAAAATTACCGGTTCTTAAAGTTTTTTTAAATAAATTTTAATTATTTTTGTATGTGTATGAATGTACTGTCTGCATGTAGGTTGGTGCACCCGTGTCATGCAATGCCATGGATGTCAGAAGAGGGTGTCAGATTCCCCTGGAACTGGAGTTAAAGATGGTTCTCAGCTGCCATGTGGGTGCCGGGGATCGAACCTGGGTCCTCTGCAAGAGCAGTCAGCGCTCTTATCCGCTAGGCCATCTCTCCAGCCCTCAGTTCTTAAAGTTCAACAAATCTATGGAGGCATACTGTACAGACTTGCAAATGTAAAAATGATGATTCAGTAAAGGAAGCAGTACAGGTACAATAACTATTGTAAGACATCTCAGTAGAAATGCTCCTGCTCCGTGAAATCAAGGTAACTAACACCAAACTGAGTGTTCTGTAACCCCAGCACTCCCACAGGCAAAAGCTCAAGGTCATCCCCTGCTACCTAGGAGTTCAAGGCCATCATCTAATAAATTGAATAAATAAATAAATAAATAATAAATCTCTGTGGGTCCATTGCAAATAAGAGAGGTGTGTTTATTCCCAGCCTGACAAAGCCCAGAAGGCTGCTAATTGGTTCTTCTGAGCACACACCAAAACTGCAACTCAAAGGAGGCTCAAGAGGAGAGCCAGGACCTGTGCACATGTGCACCTGGCCTGCAAGCTGCCCTCTGGCGTGGCGCCAGCCACTGGCCCTTGACCAGGGATGCTCTCTCTGATGCAGCTTCTATTCGCTTCAGGCTTAGTGTGTTTCCTGAAGGTAGACAGAACCGAGGAAATGATTTTAAAGTTCAAGTTTCCTTCCTCAAGATCCTAGTTGGGTTCTTTTGTTGTTTTCTGGTTTTTGTTTATTTTTTAAGACATCATTGTATCCCCTGGGACAGTTGTAAGCTGCATAATTGTAACCTGCCATGTGGGTGCTGGGATTCAAACCCAGGTCCTCTGCAAGGGCAGCCAGAGGTCTTAACCCCTGAGCCATCCCTCCAGCCCTCAAGATCCTAGTTTTAAGAAAGATTGCAGGATGGCCATCCTGGGTTCCAGCCGCATGGCTCATGTGTGGGCTGGCTGGCACACTTGGTGCCATGAACTTACCTGTTCTCCCCCAGGTCCCTTTCTGGCTCCACCCCACCCCAAAGGTGGCATGTGGTGACATGGGGATCCGACATTGGCTACTGGGAAGTGAGGTCATCCAAAGTGAGGGCTGCCTGTCCTAACCCCATATAGCTGTTTGTCCTGTTAGAATAAAGAGAAGTCCTACAAGCTTTACTACCAGCCAGAGATCTCTGAGTTATTGCACATTCACCATGGAACTATTAATATCTCAGCTAGCTTTCTGCCTTGTGCAGACATGGAGCTGGTTGGGTGGACACAAAGGCAAACAGCCTCCAGCCATGGGTTCCCATGGGACCCACGGAAACCAGCTGATCCCTGGCCAGGTGTGGCTGGGGAGATGACAACTTTGTGGGTTTGACCACAAAGCCATCTGTTTCCAGGGTGTATGTCAAGAGACCAGCAGCCCAGACACAGATCTGGTTATGGGGTCATCAACCTTATGTGACCACCAGAAAGCCAGCAGCTTCCTGGACACTCTACTCAAATCACTAACTATATTTATATCTTTGAAGATCAGAATTCCAAAGGTAATACAATTTTTAATATCATATTTCTAGGTTTTTGTTTTTTTTTTTGGTCTTTTTGAGACAGGGTCTCCCTGTAGCCCCAGCTGTCCTGGAACTCACTCTGTAGACCAGGCTGGCCTGGAACTCAAAAAGATCCTCTTGCCTCTGCCTCCCAAGTGCTAGGATTAAAGGCATGAGCCACCACACCTGGCATTTCTAGTTATTTTTAAGGTAGACCTTGAGTGGTAAAATTGCTACCAAATTTGGGGGGAAATCTTGCCTGAGTTGCATGTGTTTGGGGGAAATTTGATCCCCTCTTAGAATTCTTAGTGTTGTGGGGGCTGGAGAGATGGCCTAGTGGTTAAGGGTGCTGAGTGCTCTTGCAGAGGACACGGGTTCAATCTCCAGCACCTCCATGGCGGCTGAGAACCCTCTTTGACTCCAGTTCCCGGGGAATCCGATGACCTCTTCTGACCTCCGAGGCATTGCACGACACGGGTGCACAAACCTACATGCAGACAGTACATTCATATGCAAAATAAATAATAAATAAATAAATGAATAAATAAATTTAAAACAAAAGAACTCTTAGTGTTGTTAATAAGAGAATTTAGGAACAGACAGCTAGGGAGTCAAATAATGGCACTGCAAAGAAGGGTTCAACTCTGGGCAGGATTGTTGTGGGGCCAAGGCTGCTTCATTTTCTCACTAACCCTGGAACTCTTTGTGGTCTATTAGGAATCTGTCATTTGCTGGAGTGGGAGGGAATTTGAAGAGCATTTTGAGAACTGATGTTCTTTCCAGGGAGATCATTCACAAGCAAATTCTTGTGGTGACTTGTGTTTGTGTGCATCTGAATGCACCTCTGTGTGTGTGTGTATGTGTGTGTGTGTGTGTGTGTGTGTGTGTATTTGAATACAGATATATGTGAACATGGCCATGCATCTATGAAGGCCCAAAGTCCACACTGAGTGCCTCCATCTGTCGCTTTCTTAATTTTCGGAATTATATTTTCTTTTTCAGTCTTTTTGAGTCAGGGTTTCCCTGTAGCCCCAGTTGGCCTGGAACTTGCTCTGTAGACCAGGCTTGCCTTGAACTCACAGAGATCCACATGCCTCTGCTTCCCAAGTGCTAGGACTAAAGGATGTGTGCCACCAAAACCAGCTTGGTGTGTGTGTGTGTGTGTGTGTGTGTGTATAACATGTACACATAGCTCACATTTACCATAATGAGTGTGTGGAGTTCATGAAGACAGTTTTGTGTAGTTGGTTCTCTCCTTCAGCTTTACATGGGTTCTGAGGATTGAACTACATTTGTGAGGCTTGTGGTCAAGTACCTTAAGTGGCTGAGTCACCTTGAAGCCCAATGCATCTTATTTATTGAGACAGGGTTTCTGACTGAACCATGAGTTCACCAATTAAGCTAAATGAGCAGCCTAGCAAGCTCCAGGCATCCTGTAGTCTCCACCTCCCATTCTGGGATGTGAGGCATGTTTAGGGGGCTCAGCTTTTTCCTTAGTCTCTGGCCCTCAAGTATCCCTGATAAGCACTTTACCAAGTGAGCCATTTCCTCAACCCTGAAGTTGAACTTTTTTTTTTTAGAGTTTTAATAAGTATGCTGAGAATAAACCATTTGTCAGGACTGTACTTTATCTTGGATTGGATATAATGGAGTGTACTGATACATTTTCAACTTGACACATCTGCATTAAGGGAGCCTGTGGCCATGTCTGTGTTGTATTTTCTTCATTGTTGAATGATGTGGGAGGGCCCAGCCTATTGTGAGCAGTGCCACTCCTGGGCAGGATGTTCTGTATTGTATAAGAAAGCAGACTGAGCATGGACCAGGAGAGCAAGTCAGTAAGCACTGCTCTGCATGGCTTGTGTTTCAGATCCTGCCTCCAGGTTCCTGCCCTGAGTTCCCACCTAATCTACTGAATCTTGTGTCATTGCATGTAACCTTCTCTTGGTTCTGTTCCTTTTCAGTACTCTTTGTTTTATAGTTTCTGGTAACAGAGTGGGTTGTGGTAGAGAAACATAAATAATGGTGATAATTTTCCATTTGCCAAGTTCTCCTGCAGGTGCACA
>VZQC01004674.1:522012-566515 GCA_009823505.1 Rhizomys pruinosus | reverse complement strand
CACAAAGAAGGAGACCAAGACAGGAATCTGATCAAGGTCTCAAAGTTTATTTTTTGCAAGGCAGTTTATATAGGAGCAAGTAGGGGGAAACAGCCCCAGTTGGCATAGTTTAGGGCTGTTAGGTTGCTAGGGTACCTAATTGCCTAATGTTTTTTGGGAAAGGTTATGGATAGGTGAATTCCCAGAAGAAGCAGGGCGTTCCACTCAAAGGAGGAATGCTGTCCTGATAAGATAACTATAAGCTTGCTCAGCTTCCTAGTGATAATTAGATGAGCCTTGGGGAAAGAGAAACCTAAGTTGACCCTAGTTAACTGTGGCAAGAACATTGCCTGCTGGCCATGGCTCCCAATAACATTTAGAAAAGAGCATTGCCGGGCATTGTGGCACATACCTTTAATCCTAGCACTTGGGAGGCAGAGGCGGGTGGATCTTTGTGAGTTCAAGGCAAGCTTGGTCTACAGAGTGAGTTCCAGGACAGCTGGGGCTACAGGGAGACCCTGTCTTGAAAAGAACAAAAAGAAAAGAAAAGGAAACATATTCTCTGGAACTGGAGTTACAGATGATTATGACCTGCAGTCTGGGAAATGTCAACTGAACCTGTTCAAGAACAGCAATTGCTCTTAACCACTGAGTCATCTCTTCATCTCTACAGCACCAGTTACCCAAGTTCTTAATGGGACTGAATGCCTGTTGCAGATATTGAGTTCACATATTAAGATTCTTGTCTCTGCGTATTTTCTTTCGTTCCTTTTCTTCCTGAGATAGTGTGTTATGCTTTAAAGTCACATCCCAACAGCAGCTCATTAAGGTAAAATGACTGGATGTTATTTGTAAAACAGGAAAAGAAAGAAAGAATAAAGGAAAGGAAAAAAAAGAATAGAACAAAACCAGAAAGCTTATGCACATTGCAATAGGTCTGAATATATTACCCAATATTTGTGGAGGATTCTACTTAAAGATGACATGATTAATTTATTAAAATTTCTAAGAGTAAAATTAATTATACTTATATGAAAGTATATTCTTTATGTCAATTAGATTCTTTTGTGATCATGAAAATTTAAAGTTCTTTTAAAAATCTGTTCATAAGTGGGGCGTGGCTGCTCACACCTTTAATCCTAGCACTTGAGAGACAGAAACAAGTGGATCTCTGTGAGTTCAAGGCCAGCTGAGTCTACATATTGAGTTCCAGGACAGCCAGAGATACAGGGAGACCCTGTCTCAAATAGACCCCCCCCCAAAAAAATCTGTTCATAGAGCCAGGGGTGGTGACACACATCTTTAATCCCAGTACTCAGGAGGCAGAGGCAGGAGGATCTCTGGGAGTTCAAGGCCAGGGGTGGTGACACACTTCTTTAATTCCAGCACTCAGGAGGCAGGGGCAGGAGGATCTCTGGGAGTTCAAGGCAGCCTGGTCTACAGAGAGTGTTCCAGGCCAACTGGGGCTACAGGGAGACCTTGTCTACAAAGCAAAACAGAACAAAAACAACAATGATAAAAATCTATTGATAGAAAAATAAAACAGAAACAGCATTGCTGGGCATGCCTTTAATCTCAGCACTTGTGAGGGAGAGGCATGCAGATCCCTGTGAATTTGAAGCCAGACTGGTCTACATAGTTAGTTTCAGGCCAAACAGTGTTATATAATGAGACCGTATCTCAAAGGAAGTCTGTAGATACTAAACTCTAAATAAATGTATTGATTTATTTCAGTGTGAGTGCAGGTGCATAAGCATGCCTATGTGCCAGGACCCACATGTGGAGGATGGAGATTCTAGTTTGCTGCCAAATGCTTTGATGACACACTGTGACCAATAACAGCTTGGAGAGGAAAGGGTTTATTTGGCTGAGATCTCCCAGGTCACAATTCATCAGTGAGGGAGCACAAGGTCACAACTCAGGGCAGTAACTTGGGGGCAGAAGCTGAAGCACTGGCCGTGGAGAAAGGCCACTTACTGGCTTGGTCCACTGGCCAATGCTCAGCCTGCTTTTTATATAACACAGAACAAGCTGCCCAGGGGTGGCACCACCCACAGTGGGCTGGGCCCTCCCACATCACTCAACAATGAAGAAGATGCCCCCTACACATGGACACAGCCCAGTTCATGGGAGGCCAGTCTTCAACTGAGACTCAGCAACCCAGGTGTGTCAAGTTGACAACTAAAGCGATCAAGCACAGAGGAGAACACACAGGACTCAGTTCTTTCCAGAATGTGGGTTTGGGGCATCAAAGTCAGGTCATCAGTCTTGTTGACAATCGTCTTGCTCTGCTGCATGATCTCACCAGCCCATTACACTCTTTTAAGTGACCTTTCAATAATTCTTATTATAATATGATTTTAACACATTAATATTCTATGTAGACCTGTGTATCTCCGCTTTGTATATTATGCAAGTTTCCTCATTAATACATCTAAATTTCATGCATTCAAGGCTTGGGAAGGTCCTCTACCTGGCTGACCTCACCAAGCTAGAACTGTTTCCAGGGTAATGTTGATGTTTCAGTGACAAGGACTTTTTTTTTTTTTGGTCTTTTCGAGGCAGGGTCTCCCTGTTGCCCCAGCTGTCCTGGAACTCACTCTGTAGACCAGGCTGGCCTTGAACTCACAAAGATCCGCCTGCCTCTGCCTCCCAAGTACATATATGTGNTATGAATGTACTGCCTTCATGCAAGTTTGTGCACCCGTGTCGTGCAATGCCGCGGAGGTCACAAGAGGGTGTCGGATTCCCCTGGAACTGGAGTTCTCCTGGAATTGGAGTTTCGGACGGTTCTTGGCTGCCATGTGGGTGCTGGGGATCGAACCCGGGTGCTCTACAAGAGCGGTCGGCGCTCTTAACCATTAGGCCATCTCTCCAGCCCCAGGTATTATTTTATCTATGCGTTTGGCCTGCATGTGTGTGCACTCATGTAGTGCAATGCCTGTGAGGGCCAGAAAGGGCATCAGACTCCCTTGAAAGGGGAGTTATTTATAGTTGTTAGCTGCCACACGAATGCTGGGCACTGAATCCTGGTCCTCTGCAAAAGCAGCCAGTGTTCTTAACCACTGAGCCATCTCTCCAGGCACAGAAGTATAATTATTTTTTTTGGCTTTTTTGTGACAGGGTCTCCCTGTGTCCCCAGCTGGCCTAGACCTTGCTGTATAGTCCAGGCCAGAAGCATAATTTATAGCAGCAGCAGAAGAAGAAGCAGCAGCAGCAGCAGCAGCAGCAGCAGAAGCAGAAGCAGCAGCAGCAGCAGCAGCAGAAGCAGCAGCAGCAGCAGCAGCATTTGACTTTTCTTGTATCTGGTAGGAATTCCACCTACAGGAAAGATGGTCAAACTGTCAATAAAGTGTAGCTGGGATGGGTCAGAGACATTCCTTGTAATCCTCTTAAATCAATGAACTAAAGTGAAGAGAGAAGCCAGTCAGCTCCCATGCATTGTCCTGTAGGAGGGAGATGGAAAAGAGAGACAGAGAGACAAGAGAAAAGAGAGGAGAGAGGGAAGAGAGGAGAAAGGAGAGGAGAGGAGAGAAGAAAGAGAGAAAGAAGTGAGAGAAATAGAGCTCAAGAGAAAAAAAACTTCTGGGAAAAGAAGCTTTGTCTAAAAATGAAGTCACATTGAGCATGGTGGCACTAAGTCAAATCAATTCATGGTTATCTGGAAAAACTGAGCATCTTCTGACCTTGGCTCACATGTTTCATACTGTTGATATTTGTTTCAGAAAAAAATATATATCTTAGGATTTTTCACACCTAATCCAGTAGTTGATCACAAATGCCTCAACTGTGATTGCGAAACATGTGTCTTGCATAAGGGCTTGACTATTAAGTAGCAATTATTTAATTCATATTTCATTGCTGTGACAAAATAGCTGAGAAAAGCAAGCTAGAGAAGGATTTAGTTGAGGTCACAGTTGAGGGTGTAGACTACTGTGGTGGCGAGAGAGGCTCTACACATGCTATTAGGAGCAGCAGACAGCTAGTCACGTNTGCTCACAATTTGAGCTCTCTGCTCCCTACTATGGACATCATGTCACCAGCTGCCTTCTGTTCCTTCTTGTTGACTTCCAGGGCAATATCTCTCAAACTGTAGCTAAAAAAAACCCTATCCTACAAAGATTCTGGCCAGCTTTTTTATCACAACCATGAGAAATATAACTAATCCAAAATAATTTGTTTGCTTGGAGCTGTCCATCCACATCCCTCTTCTCACCTATGGTATTGAGATTCAGCTGTCACCTTGACACACATCTAGATTCACCTGGGAAGAGGCACTGCAAATAAAGAATTTCCAGATCACACTGGCCTGTGACCATCTCTTTGAGGCATTTTCTTTTTCTTCTGTCTTTCTGGTTTTTTGAGACATGATCTCCCCATAAAGCCCAGAGCCCTGGAACTCACTCTAACCAGACTGGCCTTGATCTTGCAGAGAGCCTCCTCCCAAGTGCTGGGATTAAAGATGTGCACCACCACCACCACCAGCATGAGGCATTTTCTTAATTGCCAATTGGTATGTGGGGGCCCAGCCCACTGTGGGTGGTGCCAATCCTAGGCAGATAAGCCTGGGTTGTGTAAGAAAGGTAGCTGAGCAAGCCAGGTGAAGCGAACTAGCAAGCAGCCCTCCTCCATTGGTCTGTGCATCAGTGTCTGCCTCCAGTTTTCTATCTTGTGTTCTGGATTGGCCTCTGACATGATGGGCTGACTGGTTCTAGGTGGTGTCTGCACAGCAAACAGAACCATGTGCAAACCAGTTCATAGACTTCTCTTCCTCAGTCAAGTCACTGATGCTGAGTTCCCATCAGAAGGCCGAAAAAGCTAGCATGTGAATGACTAGACAATTCAACCATTTCATTTATTCTCAGACTTCTGGCTGTCTAAATAAAGTACCAAGTATAGATTCAGTTCCTTCTTCACTCATTCCTTTTTGTGGTGGACAGCACCATCTGCTGTATTCTGCCTATGTGTTCTGAAGACCATTAAGGTACAGCTTCCAGAATGTCTAGAAAGTTATTGTGAGACTAAGAATTTCCATGGGCTACAGGGACAGAGGGTTCCACCACTTCTAGACTGAGAAACTGCCTAACTTTAGTCAATGGATTTCATGTGAGGACTTTCATTTCCATCTCCCAGCACTCCCCATCACTATAGCCATTTATTTAAAGGCATGTTCCATCTTTTTAGTGTCTGGTTTATTTCAGAACTGTTGGAATAAACGACTCAGAATTTTTGTTTGGAATACAAAACCTTGATATGTTTGTCAAATAATGCTGTATATAAAACTCTGATGGCTATAGGTTGTCAAAATCTCATTAGATTACATCAATGATCTTTTTAATTATGTATTTGTGTACATGTCTGTGTTTGGGGGCGCCAGATAGCTTCATTTGTGAACTTGACCAACTTAGGGACAAGAAATCTCATTGGGGAATTCCTCTACCTCATTGGCTTTTGTGAGGCATGTTCTTGATTGTTGAGTGATGTGGGAGGGCCCAACCCAATGTGGGTGGTGCCAGCCCTGGGCAGGTGATCCTGGAGATGTATAAGAAAGCAATGTAGTCCAGACCTAGTGGAGCAAGCCAGTAAGCAGCATTCCTCCATGGTCTGCATTGCAGTTCCTGCCTTGAGGTCCTGACTGGCTAGACTCCATGATGGATTGTGATCTGCAGTTTTAAGATGCAATAAGCATTTTCTTTCCAGAAACTGCTGTCTGTCAGAATGACTTGTTGCAGCAATAAAGATGCAAAGTAGGATGATGAGTATGTGCACATGAGTACAGGTGCCCACAGAGGCCAGAGGTGTCAGATGCCCCTGGATCTGGTTCCAGACATTTGTGAGCCACCCCATGTAGATGACGGGAACTTAAGTCTGATCCTCTGCAAGAGCAGAATGGGCTCTTAACTGCTTCCTTTTCTTTCAAGCTTCTGTTTTGGTTGCATTTTTAATTTATTGTTTTGAGACTTTTTCTAGAAAGTAATATACACATGCCCTGGGACATCCTCACTCTTGTCTTTTTTCCACTTGATCCTTCATTAAAAATTGGCTGATTGTCAGCTCCCCCATTTCTTTTTAAAACTATTTTAAGGATTTATTCATTTTTATGTTATGCCTGTCCATGTTTTCCCTGCATATATTGTGCAGTGCCAGAAGAAGCCAGAAGAGGGCATAGTAGTCTCTGGAACTGGAGTTACAGATGTTTATGACTTGCAGTCTAGGCTATGTGGATTGAACTTGTGCAAGAACAATTGCTCAGTCATCTGTACAGTCCCAGTTACCACAGTTCTTAATGGGGCTGAATGCCTGTGAAGTTCACATATTAATATTCTTGTCTCTGTGTATTTTTTTCTGCCTTTTCTTGCTGAGATAGCATGTTGTACAAAGTCACATCCCAACAGCAGCTCATTAAAGTAAAATAACTGGACATTTTTTAAAAACAGGAAAAGAAAGGGCTGGAGGGATGGCCTAGCGGTTAAGAATGCCAACTGCTCTTGCAGAGGACCCAGGTTCGATCCCCAGCACCCACATGGTGGCTGAGCACCATCCATAATTCCAATTCCAGGAGAACTCCAGTTCCAGGGGAATCTGACGCCCTCTTCTGACCTCTGCGGCATTGCACAACACGGGTGCACAGACCTGCATGCAAACAGTACATTCATACACATTAAATAAATAAATAAATAAATAAATAAAAATAAAAAATAAAAAAACAGGAAAAGGAGCCGGGCATGGTGGCGCTTGCTTTTAATTCTAGCACTCGGGAGGCAGAGGTAGACACAACATAGAGAGTTCAAGGCCAGCCTGGTCTACAGAGTGAGTTCAAGGACAGCTGGGACTACAGGGAGACCCTGTCTTGAAAAGACAAAAAATAATAATAATAAAATTAAATTAAATTAAATTAAAAAAAAAAACAAACAGGAAAAGAAAGAACAAAACCAGGAAGCTTATGCCCATTGCAATAGGTCTGAATACATCATCAAACATTTGTGGAGGATTCTGCTTAAAGATGACATGATGATTAAGTTATTACAATTTATAATACCAAAATTCATTATACGCATATTAAATAATAATCTATTCTTTATGTCAATTAGATTCTTTTCTGTTCATGAAAAGTAAAGGTGTCAGGGCTGAGGCTCTGAATGTAAGAGCTGCTAAATTTTTCTTTCATCTTTATGGAAGTAGAGTCTCCCTCAAGTCCCAGCTGGCCTGGAACTTACTATGTAGACCAGGCTGGCCTTGATCTCCCAGAGATCTCCCTGCCTCTGCCTCTCCAGTGCTGGGATTAAAGGCCTGCACCACCACACCCAGTTTAAGAGTGGTAAATGCTTAATGGTCTATCCTCCCAAAGTCTCCTTGAATTATTATAGTCAATAGAGCCAAGGATTTGTCAATTATGTTTATCTTAAAAAAATAACTTTTGTTCAGACTGATGAACTTTTTTCATTTTACTCTTTCACAGATCACTCTTGTAATATTGTTTTTATAAAGCATAACTTTATCATGCATTAATAATGTTTCTCCCTGGGGCTGGAGAGATGGCTCAGCAGTTAAGAGCACTGGGTGCTTTTCCACATGACCCAGGTTTGGTTCCCAGTGACCACATTCCAGCCACACCTGTTTCAAACTCCAGTTCCAGGGAAGCTGATGCCCTATTTTTTCTCTCTGATGTTATTGCACACATGTTCTATTTTATATGGATGCAAATGACATGTACACATAAAAACAAATTAAAAAATAATTTTATTCCTATTCCTGGCACGTGTTATGAACTTCGTTTACTTGAGAGAGGGTGTTATGTAGCCCAGGCTGCCCTTAAACATTATAGCAATGACTGACTGAATCCGGGCCCTGTTGCATAGTCCCCTGAGTTCTGGGTTACAGAAGTGCAGTAGGAATAGGTTATCCTGTTATTTCTTTGGATTAAAATGTCCAGCCTGAGGGTTAGGGGGCGATCAGTCTGTTAGGTATGGAAGAAAATGAGACAGGGCATGGTTATGAGTTTGTGAAAACACAACACAAAATTGCCCTTCAGGAAGGAGAATGGGCCTTCAGACAATGATCAAGCCTTGAGGTGGGACGGCATTAGGAAGGAACAGTGCAATGTATGTTAGAAGAAAATAAGAACGGAGCCTTAGGGGAAATACAAGACTGGGTTTAAAACATGGAAAGGAACTTCATCAGGGGTTTAGCTTAAAGTAAGAGAGAGGTTGCTGCCAAGAGACAGGGGGTCACTGTGGGTCAGTTGGCTCAGAGGAGACTTCAGAGAAATTCCCCAAAGAAAATTTTTTTATCCTTTCACGAATTTAGTCTGGGATAGCCTATGTGCTGAGAACAGAGGAGCCAGATACTGAAAAGGACCATAAATTAGAAGTTGTGAAACCACAGCACCAACTGATTCTAGAAGTCCCAGGAAAAGTGCAGGAATTAGGGATGGGGGTGGAAGTGGAAGGGGGATGGGGAACAGGAGAGGGAGGAAGGGTCCTGGGTTCTTCAGGTTGTGAGATCTGGCTTCATAGACTGGCTTGTTAAAGAGCTGGCCTGGGTTCTCACACATGCCTTAGCGAGTCTGAGTGGGAAAACCAGATCTCTGCAGAGCGTGTGTCCCTAGTTCCAATACTATGACCTAAGGTGGTCTGGGTACCTTTCTGTGGCTAGGTGACAAGGATATAGGAGGCCATTGTGAACTGATTGTGGATATGAGCCATCCTATGCTTGGGAGGAAGAACAGGAAGTGTCCACTGAGTTTACCAAGAGAGCAGGACCTGCTCTGTTAGGACAGGAGTAAGTGTGCTTAAATGCAAGTCTCTTCTGAGTTGAACCAGGAAGATACCTGGACAGGAAAGCCAGGACAGGAAGGTCTGTGCTCTATTACTTCACTCCATTCTGCCACTCAGACAGCAGAGGCGGACCTCTCCATCAGGGCTTCCGACCTCGCTGTCCAATCAGGAGCGCTGGCGGGCAATAGAGGCGGGCTCATTCTGAGGCGTCCAGTCAGGTTCTGCTCTGTAGGTTGAGCTCCCAGCAGAGCGAGGCGCTGCTTGTGCCCCAGTGCTGGAGCGCTGCGACCTGAGCTGCTGCGTGGAGCCAAGGAGAACGCGGGAACCCGAAGGCGGCCATGGTGAGAGTGGGGCTGGCTGTCCTCAGACGGAGCCGCTGCCGCTGGAGCCACCGGAGCGGGCTGGGCTGGGTCCTCCCTGGGCCGAGTGGGCAGCGGGACCGGCGTCCTATGCGGTCCTGGCGACCAACTTCTGGCTTGGCTGACTGTGGCATTTCCTGCTGCAGCTGCTTCTGGGCCTGGCACTGAGCTGGATGCTCGGCCTGTGCAGGTGGCTTTAGCGTCAGTGACTGTCCAGAGCTCCTGATCTTGCTTTTGGTGCCTGTGAACAAGTGTTAGGGGGAAAGGAACAGCAGAGTCAAAGTCAAGGTGGGAACCCTGGGGAAGGAAAGGAAGAGGGATTGCGGCTGGGTAGGACATGGACAAGCTGTCTAAGGAGGAGAAAGGACCTGGTTGGGGAAGACAGCAGCCAGTCTGGGCAGGTACCATGACCCTAGGAAGCGCCTCCCTGAGGAACTCGTGCTGATAGGGTCCTTGGACGTTTTACATGACTCTTCATGTTCTTGCATCTAATTTAATGCTGGGTTTAGAGTAAAATGTTTTTAAAATAAGCCTCTGACTATTCCAGGAAGGGACCACTCCTTACCCAAGTCCGGACAAGGGGAGGAGAAACGTGGAGCAGCACTGACAAGTCTGCACAGTTAGGAAGCCCCTTGTTGCTGCCCCTCATCTCAGTGCGCCCTCCGCTCTGCAGTGTGTCCTTACTTTCCACGTTTGCTTTCTCTCCTGTTGAAATAAACCTTGACTGCTGCAGATGCTGCTGCTCTGTCTGCAGACAGTAAAGAAGCAGTTTATGTGGAGTGCGGTGGCCACTCTTTTAATCCCAGCCCTTGGGAGGCAGAGGCAAGTGGATATTTGTGAGTTCAAGGACGGCCTGCTCTACATACCAAGTTCCAGGTTCTTGGGCCACTAATGAGCCTATTTCAAAAAAAAAAAAAAGAAGCATTCTGTTCTGTTCTGTTGTTATGGAGACCACCAGACAAAAATGAATTGATTAATTAATTTCTTTATTTTCTCTTTGACATAGGGTCTCCTTGTAGCCCGAGCTGTCCTGGAACTCACTATATAGATAAGGCTGGCCTTGAACCTACCTCTGCTTCCCAAGTGGTAGGATTAAAGGCATTCACCAAGTCTGACAAAACTTCAAAATTTAAAAGGAAAAATGATTTATTGGCAGACTTTAAAATCCAGGTATTTTAAAGGCATAAACCATAATTAACTTAGATCTAGCAATTTCTTGCTAAATGAGGCCTTATCACAGTGTGTGTGTGTTTGAGACAGGGTCTCCCTGCAGCCCCAGCTGTCTGTGAACTCATTCTGTAGACCAGGCTGTCCTGGAACTCACAGAGATCCACCTGTCTCTGCCTCCCAAATCCTGGGATTAAAGACCTGCACCACCACTCCTGGCCAAGGCTTTTGTTTTGTTCTGTTTTGTTTTTTTTTAATCTAACAACAGATTTTAGGTTTTCTTTAGCTAGAGGGAGATTAGAAGCAGAATGAACATTTGGTTAGGATTCACACAGTGTGGAGAGGGGCAAGAATGGGCCAGGTGGGTCTGAGCTTAGCCTCTCTTTTTTGGTTATCAAGACTCAGCTGATGAAGGGTGGACCCTAGTTTCAGGATCCTGATGTCCTATGGTATGTGCCATTAGGCTAAGACTGATTCCCTAGGACCTTTTGAAATAACAGCCTAATTGAAAGTAATTTAAAATGGAATGAATTTTGCTTCCACACTGTGACTTGACAGCTCTTAAAATTATACCTGCCTTCTGCATGCTGTTTGTCCTGTAAGTTATGTTGAACTACGTCAAGTGATGTGAAACCTAAATGCAAAACATTCCCTTTGTTCTTGGGATTGCTCAGGGGATTTCTTCTGTGAATGTCCTTTGAGGCTTGCTGTGTGATCTTCCCTTGAAGAAGGTCTTTGGACTCACACTGGGATCCCTTTCATAGGGTCTCTCTCTGTCTCTCACCTCTCCTCTCACTTACTCTTAAATGAACTTGTAAGTTGTAGGTTGTTTCTTTTAAAGATTCATGTTTTTACATAGATAGGTGTGTCTATCTGTCTGTGTCTGTGTGTCCACTCATGAGTATAGTTGTCTACATTGGTTAGAGGATAAGAGATATCCTTGGAACTGGAGTTACATATTGTGAGTGGCCTCATGTGGCTGGTGGAAATCAAAATTATGTCATCTGTAAGTATACCTGGTAATCACTGAGACATCTCTCCAGTCCCCTCTCCAGGTGTCTAAGCACCCTTTTTAACTCCAGTTCCAGGGGAATCCGACGCCCTCTTCTGACCTCTGCAGCATTGCACGACAGAGGTGCACCAACCTACCTGCAGTCAGTACATTCATACACATTTAAAACAAACAAACAAACAAAAGGAGTGAGTTAAGATAGGAAAGAAACGGGGGAACCAAAACCTCTGCAAAGAAGGGTTCAGACTCTGGGCCGTATTGTTCTTCAGCCAAGGCTGTTTCATTTCTCACGACCACTTGAACTCTGTGGTCTCTTAGTTCTTTCTCATTTGTTGGAGTGGGATGGAATTCGGGGAGCTTCCTGAGAATGGTTTGTTCTTCCCAGTGCAATAGTTCACACAGAGATTCTCAGAGTCAATTGAATGGAGACACTTTGTGCATGTGTATGCTTTCATCTGAATGCAGGCATGTGTGAAGGTGTTCACGTGTTTTTGTAGGTCAGGGGTTGACAAGGAGTGGTTGCATATGGTTATTTTCCTGGTTATTTTCTTAATTTAGATATTTTATTGATTTCTATCACCTCTCCATGTGTACGTCATGTGTGGAGGGGCTGCTGTGTGTCATGATTCCTCAGAACAACTTTGTGGCTCAGTTTTGTCTCCCTGCCTTTATGTGGGTTTTGTAGATTGTACTGAATCGGCCAATTTGCCAGGCATGTGCTTTTACCCTCTGAGCCCTCTGTATGCCCCCCCCACGTTCTTTATTGAAACATGCTCTCTCAGGGAACCAGAAGTTCACCAGTTCCCTTAGACTAGAAACCCAGTCTGCTGTAGGCATCCTGTGTTCTCTACCTCCTCACCACTGGGATTGGCTGCCTGTGTACTGTGACCAGTTTTTATTTAGTCCAAGGAATCCAGTTGCTTATCCTTATGCTTATGTGATGAGCACTTTACAAGTGAGCTATGTCTTTGAAGTCAAATTGAGGTTTTCTTTAGCATTGTATCTGGTGTGCTGAAAATAATCCCTCTGTGATCTTTGTTTTTGTCTTTGAATTGGGTTGATTAGAGGTAGAGATGATGTTTTTTGTCTTATTTAGAGAAGACAGAAAGTGCCTGATTGAAGGGTCCCCATGGGAACAGCCATTACCTATGGCTCATTGCTTTAATACAACTGGAAACCTGGCTTCTGTGGCCAGCATCTGATCAATCTTCTTTCATCTGAAGAGTGAGTAGATGCAAGAAAGCTGAATTTGTGGTCCCTAAGTGTTTTGGATAGGTGATAACTGCAGCGAGATAGGGGTCATTAGAAATGTTTCTGGGCTGGAGAGATAGCCTAATGGTTAAGAGCACCAACTGCTCTTGCAGAGGACCCGGGTTCGATCCCCAGCACCCACATGGCGGCTAAGAACTGTCTGTAACTCCAATTCCAGGAGAACTCCAGTTCCAGGGGAATCCGAGACCCTCTTCTGACCTCTGCGGCATTGCACGACATGGGTGCACAGACCTACACGCAGACAGTACATTCATACACATACAAAAAATAAATAAATAAATCTTAAAAAAAAAAAAGAAATGTTTCTGCAGGGGGGATGATTGTTAATTGAGTGTATTAAAAATTCTGCATTTTTATGTTCACGAATTTTTGTTCCACATGTGTGTAAGTGCACCATGTGTGTCCAGTGCCCATGGAGGCCAGAGGAGTACACTGGATTCCCCAGGCTCACAGGAGAAGTGCTCATGAAGTTCTGGAGGAGGCCAGATGAACCCATGGTGTAGTGGGTTGGGTGGTTATCAAGGGAATAGGCAAGTTCATTCATGAGATAGGCAAAGGATTGACTGGAAAAGTCAGAAAATTAAAACCTGAAGAAGGCAAGAGTAACAGCTGTCCTGAAGTAAGAAACAGCTCCCTTTGGGAAAGTGGGGGTCCTGGAGCTGACACAAAATAGGCATTGTGTCCTATGGTTACTGGATGTCCCTTTCCCTTTCTCCTTATTGACCCTGTTTGGATTTCCAGCCCCAGTTGGCTTTTCTTTCCTCCAGTCTTCACCACATTGTCTCCTGGGAACCAGTGGTTGCCATCTTCAGAAACCTGCTATGACGTTCCCTTACTTCCTGTATCCCTTCTCACTCTCTTTCCCTCCATAGAAATGGATCTTGTACCTTGATTGTACCTTGATTGTGAAAGATCAAAGAGGTTTGAACTTTACCTGACTATGCCAAGTCAAACATCTTTGAGTGGTTTTGTGTATTGTAGGTGACTTTTAAGATTGACCTGATCCCCTGGGTTAATGGTAAGGAATGATCATAAAAAGGTAAGGTTTGAGCTGGCCATGGTGGCTCATGCCTTTAATCCTAGCAATTGTGAGGCAGAATCAGGTGGATCTTTGTGAGTTCAAGGCCAGCCTGGTCTACAGAGTGAGTTCCAGGACAGCTGGGGCTATAGGGAGACCCTGTCTCGAAAAGACCAAAAAAAAAAGCTGAGGTTTGTCTTGGCCTGTGTTTATTCTGGTAATCATTATGGGCTTGAGAGTCTTTCCCAGGGACAGCATTGATGATGAGCCTATAAGGACAGGGTTCTTTTATCGTCAGAGAGATCAATAACTGTAGGAGTGTTGAGTGCCTGCTTTAGGAGGTCCAGAGTCTGGGTCATCCCAGTGATCTAATGCAATGAACTTTCACCTGCTTCTCCATTTTTTTTAATTAAAAAAATTTTTTTATTGTTTAATTTTGAGCTGTAGCTCCAGCTGCCCTGGAATTCACTGTGCAGACTACACTGGCCTTGAACTCACAGAGATCTTCCTGCCTCTGGTGTGCAAGTATTAAAAATGTATGGGGGTTGGAGAGATGGCCTAGCGGTTAAGAGCTCCAACTGCTCTTGCAGAGGACCCGGGTTCTATCCCCAGCACCCACATGGCTGCCGAGAACCATCTTGAACTCCAGTTCCAGGGGAGTCCGACACCCTCTTCTGACTTCTGTGGCACTGCACAACATGCGTGCACAGACCTACATGCAGACAGTACATTCATACACATACAAAATAAATAAAATTAAAAAAAAAACTTTATTTAAAAAAATAAATAAATAAAAATAAAATAAAAATGTGTGGTACCGCTGGGCGTGGTGGTGTACGCCTTTAATCCTAGCACTTGGGAGGCAGAGGCAGGAGGATCTTTGTGAGTTCAAGCCCAGCCTGGTCTACAGAGTGAGTTCCAGGACAGCTGGGACTACAGGGAGACACTGTCTCGAAAAGACCAAAAAAAAAAAAAAAGTGTGGGGCCATGCCAGGCGTCCTCTGGTCCTCTAAAGGCCTACTTTCTGGTTGCTGAGCTATGTGAACACCTAGTCATGGTTCCCCACCCAGAAGGGCTCAATACTTTCTTGCAAGATGTAAGCCAAAATATACCCTTCATTAAAGTTTCTTATGTGTTTGGTCACAGCAAAGAGAAAAATGACTACTTTCTGGTACTTTGAATAACTACTATAATCATGGACCCTCTAAAAGTAACTTTTGTCTGTTCCTGGGTGTGGAATTATTAGTTTTGGTAAGATAGATGATAGATAGATAGATAGATAGATAGATAGATAGATAGATAGATGATTGATAGATAGATAGATACATACATACATACATAACTAGTTACATAATGATACATTCATACATACATATACATACATACATACATACATACATACTTACATACATACAATTATAGATGGATAGATGGATGAGTTCACTAGTCTGGCCTTGAAGTCATGGTGATTGTCTTTCCTCAGCTTCCAGCGTGCTGAGATTACAAGTATGAGCTGCTGTGCCTGGGGTTTTAATTGATGTTTTGCAGTTTCATCTTCCAGTTGTCATTTTTCTGTGCATTTCCCCCCATTTTCTAATGTAGAAGATTAAACAACTGAGATTTCATCTCCTCATTTCTGTCATTCACATTCATTCCTAACTCTCTTCCCAACACTGTTTATGTTAGGGCCGTGAAGGTCTGAGCTGAGTGTTTCCAAGCTCTTAGCCTGTTACCAGAATGAAATAAATCCCACAGAGAATGCAAAGTAGGGAAGAAATGAATCAAAAGCAAAGGAGCAAAAAAAAGGTTAGAGAGAAGTTCCCCATAAGAAAGCAGGAGGCCACATGTGTCAGAGAAAGCTCAGTGGCCACGAATACCCCCATACACATATACACATACAAACAAACACACATATTATAATTCTGTTTATTGATTATAGAATTTTATGCTTTTTTGATCAAATGTGGTTTGGGGGGTTTTTTTGTTTGGGGTTTTTTTTTGGCCTTTTTGAGACAGGATCTCCCTGTAGCCCCAGCTGTCCTTGAACTCACTCGGTAGACCAGGCTGGCCTTGAACTCACAAAGCTCCACCTTCCTCTGCCTCCCAAGGGCTAGGATTAAAGTCATACGCCACCATGCCCAGCAATCAAATGTTTTTTGTTCAGATTCAGAAGCCCACCCTTCCTCCAGCCTCTCTGAGCCCTGGAAGGCCAAAGTTTGATACATGTGTTCTATTCAGGGATAAGCAGTCTGCATCCGTCTATTCCTGGACCTTGGCCAGTTTTGTGTCTGTTTGAATCATGATCTGCGGGGCTTGAGAGATAGCCTAGTGGTTAAGAGCACTGACTGCTCTTGCAGAGGACCTGGGTTCGATCCTCAGCACCCACATGGTGGCTGAGAACCATCTGAAACACCAATTCCAGGAGAACTCCAGTTCTAGGGGAATCCGAGACCCTCTTCTGACCTCCGCGGCATTGCACGACACGGGTGCACTGACCTGCATGCAGACAGTACATTCATACACATACAGAAATAAATAAAATTAAAAAAAAATCATGATCTGCAACATGAGGAAACTTCACTGATGAGAACAAGGAGATGCGTTAATCTATGAGTAACAGTAAGTCATTGGAAGTTGCTTTAGGGGCTGGAGAGATGGCCTAGTGGTTAAGAGCGCCAACTACTCTTGCAGAGAACCTGGGTTCGATCCCCAGCACCCACATGGTGGCTGAGAACTGTTTTTAACTCCAGTTCCAGGGGAATCCGACACCCTCTTCTGACCTCCATGGCATTGCATGACACAGGTGCACCAACCAGGCAGACAGTACATTCATACACATAAAAATAAATAAATAGATAAATAAATTTTTAAAAAGAGGTCATTTTGATATGCTATTTATTTTGTAGAATAACATTCTTGTAGTCACTGCAGTGTCCTGTGACCTGCTAGCCACAGGTTCATTTCTACACCTGACATCAGCATCAGAGATTGGCTCCATTTTGTGAAGGGGACTTCAGATTCAGTCAGAAACTACTTGGTTACTCCCATAAGACTCTGGCACAATTGTACCACTGGGCATATCTTGCTAATGCTTGTAGCATACACCATTCATGACAGCTCCCTCTTCTGGTGACATACATAGCACCTTGCAGCACTACTAACACCAGGCAGCACAGAGGAAGCTTTGAAGTCAGTGGCAGCATGATCTCTCCTTGTTTCTTCCACAACTTATGTATGCAGTGTCTTCAGCAGTAGGATCTTACTCTGAAGTTGTCATGGGTAACCAAGAGCAGGGGCAAGTGTCTGCATTGTTTGACGGCTCATGGGACCCCATCAGTAGCTTCAAAGAGGAAGTCCCTGGCCCCCTCCATTCCTTAATCTGTTTATATTACATGTGCAGATGCTTTTCTGTCCTGCTAGGGTTCCACATGAGTGTTTGGTTTGTTACTGTTTGTTTGGGTTTTGTTTTTTGTTTTGTTTTGTTTTGCTTTCTTGACACAGGGTCTCCCTGTAGTCCCAGCTGGCCTGGAACTTGGTTTGTGGACCAGGCTGGCTTTGTACTCACAGAGATCTGCCTGCCTCTGCCTCTCAAGTGCTGGGATTAAAGCCATGCTCCACCAGGGCTGGCATTATCATCTTTGGAAACAGGGTCTACCTATACCTTCAGGTCACTTGGAGTCACTCTGTAGACTAGGCTGGCCACAATCTCACAGAGGTCTTCTTGTCCCTCCCCTCCTTCTGTCTAAACTTTCCCCATGCTTCCATTAAAGGCTTGAACCACCCTCTAATAAAACGCCTATATCCTTTTAGTAAAGGACCAACAGTTAGTATTCCAGTTCGCTTTTCCATGGCTGTGACAAAATACTCTGACCAACCCCAACTGCTCTCTGTGACCCCTTCACATTTCAACAGCAGAACCATATAGGATACTCTTACACATTAGCAAGTCCTGCTTCCAGCTTGAGATGGAGGATCCGGCCCCTCTGGACTACAGCTTCAGGAGTACTCCGTCTATAAATGTTCCATACTTTCATGGACTTTTCATCAGTTGGCAGACATCTAGAATGTTCCCATGTCCTGGCTCTTGTAAATAGAGCAGCACTGTACATGGGTGAACAGTTATCTCTGTAGTAGCATACAGAGGTCTTGGGTAATGTATTTTTAGGTGTTTGAGGAAGCTCCACTCTAATCCATATGGCTGCACTGGTTTCCCTCCCACCAACACTGAAGAATTGTTACTATTTATTTATTTATTTATTTATTTATTTATTTAGAGACAGGGTCTCCGTGTAGCCCCAGCTGTCCTGGAACTCACTGTGTAGACCAGGCTGGCCTTGAACCTACAGAGATCCACCTGCCTCTGCCTCCCATGTGCTGGGATTAAAGTCTCACCACCACTACCGGCTAAAGACGATTCCTAGCACCATGTGTGTGCTGGGAATTGTACCTGGGTCCTCTGCAAGAGCATTCAGCACTCTTTATCACTGAGCCATCTCTTCAGCCCACCAGCACTGAAGAAGTGTTACTCTTTCTCACATCCTTGCTGCATTTGTCATCCTTTGTGTTTTGGATCTTAGCCCTTGACTGGGGTGAGATGAAATTTCAAAGTGCTTTTAATTTGCATTTCTTTGATGGTTAACAGTGTTGAACAATTTCTAAATATTTCTCAACCACTCTCTTTCATCTTTGGGAACTATTTGTTCAATTCTTTGCCCTAATTTTTTATTGGGTTGTTTGTTTTTTATGCTTATATTTTTTTCAATTCTTTATATATTCTAGATGTGAACCCTGTGTCAGACATATAGCTGATAAAGATATTTTTCCAGCTGGGTGTGGTGGTGCATGCCTTTAATCCTAGCACTTGGGAGGCAGAGGCAGGTGGATGTTTGTGAGTTCAAGGACCAGCCTGGTCTACAGAGTGAGTTCCAGGACAGCCGAGGCTACAGGGAGATCCTGTCTCAAAAAGAAAAAAATAAAATAAAATAAAAATAAATAAAGATATTTTTCCCATTCTGCAGGCTGCTTCTTCACTCAAATGATGCTGTCTTTTGCCATACAGAAGCCTTTGTGTTTCATGAGATCCCATTTGTTAACTGTGGATTTAAGGCCTGTGCTATAAGATTCTTGTTCAGCAAGTCCTTTCTCGTGCCAGTTACTTCAGGTGCATTCTCTACCTTCTGCTCCATAAGATTCAGGGTATCAAGTTTTCTGTTGAAGTCCCTGATGGATTTGGAGTTAGGTATCTAGATTCATTGTTTTATGTATAGCAATCTTTTTTTTGACTACCATAATTTCTTTAACATGTTGGTTTTTTTCCAGTTTGTGTTTTTGATGTCTTTGTCAAAAATCAATTGTTGTAACTATGTGGACTCA
Source organism: Rhizomys pruinosus (assembly GCA_009823505.1). Classification (NCBI taxonomy): domain Eukaryota; kingdom Metazoa; phylum Chordata; class Mammalia; order Rodentia; family Spalacidae; genus Rhizomys; species Rhizomys pruinosus. The sequence continues at coordinate 547,558 of VZQC01004674.1, read as the reverse complement.
CAACTGGGTCCTCACTTGTATTCCATTGATCAATGTGTCTGTCTTTATACTACTATCATCTGTTCATATTCTTTGTGCTAGAGCCATCTGTTTATATTATTTGTGTATTACTTGAGATTAGGTATGATAATGTCTCTAGCAGTTCTTCATTGCTGAAGATTGTTTGGGTTATGCTGGATATGGGGGATCTTTTGGGAGAGGGTGGTATCCTTCCCAATTAAATTGTAGAAATTAAAAAAAAATTGTGATGAATTTTTTTTTTGGAATTTTAATTGGGATTACATTGAATCTTGATATTGTTTTAGGATATAGTCTGAAGAAGTGTTTTTCCGGTTACACCAATTACACCTTGTCCTTGAGAGCCAGAGGAGGTATGGATGCAGTGGTTCATAGGTATTTCTTTTAAATTCATATTGTCTCATGAGTGAAATATAGAGGTTTATAAAACTTAAAGAGTAAACTTAGGAGGCTGGAGAGATGGCTCAACAATTCATAGTCCTTGTTGCTCATCTAGAGAACCAGAGTTCAGCTTTCAGCACCCATGTCTGTGGCTATAACTGCTTGTAACCTCACTTCCAGAGAATCTGACATTCTCTTCTGGCCTGTTAGGGAACTAAGTATGCAATGAAAATGGCAGCTGTCCTGTGACAGCTCTTCCCGTTATGTCAAGGGAACTTGTCCCAACTGTCTAAGCCATGGTATCCTAATTACAATGGATTTCTGCCTCATATAAGAGAACCCAGTTTCAGTGTGGAGCTCCCTATTGGGTCTGGGTGATAAGCTGGACCGATCTGGAGGTGATGTCCACAAAGGCATTGGCTTTGTATTTGTCTTATGGAAAAGTCTGCTGGGGCTGAGAAGGCCTGACCAAGGGTGGGTCTCTCAGATTTCTGGCCTACTGCTGCCCTTCACGTCATTTTATTAAAACTGCAGTCCAGGATTATAACTTGTTTTAAGAGTCCTTATCTTGTAGAACTCCATTGGTTGTTAGGTATAAGATTGAAGATGAGTGTGTACTATGTCATGGTTCACTGAGTGTCAGGCTGCAAGGTTGATGGCTGTTTTTTTTTCTAAGATTTTAATCATTCTGAGTATAATGTGTATGTATATGAGAGTGTGCATGTCACAATTGTCAGAGAAAGAACTTTTTCTTTTCTCTTTTTTGACCTTACCTTTTTTGTTATAGGCATGAAATTCAGGTCATCAAGCTTATGTTACAAGCCCTTTACCCACTTAGCCAGCTCCCTATATTCTGACTTTTAAAGTGTGGCAATTAATTTTAGCCCTTTGTCTTTACCTTCTGATTTAGAAGGTGCTGAAGTGTGTTAGGGATAATATCACTATGTTGTTCTTTGACTTTGACAGTGGTTAGACACTTGCTGATTAATCTTAGTCCGTTTTTCCTTCAGTTCCAAATTGTCTGGTTTGGCAATCTGTGAATTTTACCCTTAAGAGTATAAAATGAAATCATGGATTTTGGTGGCCCTACTTCCTGCCATTCCCTATTGCAGTCCTTTTCCCTCTTTTCTTCCTGGGATGGGTGTTTTGCTCCATAGCATAGGCCAACTTGGACTTCTGGGCTCATGTGAATGTTTGTCTCATTGTCTGACAGAGCTGTGACTATACACATGCCAACAAAACTGACTACACTGAGTTCTTTCTAAAGCACATTCCCTCTTTATACTTACTTTATTTGCATTGGATCAAATATTGATCATCAATCATCAAATATGATATTCAAATATTTACTTTTTATCCTATTGATTATTTGACTAAAATTGTTCTTCTGGAGAGATCACTCAGTGATAAAGAGTAGTGATTGTTCTTGCAGAGCACCCTGGTTATACTTCTAGCACTTGTATGCCATCTAAAAATCATCAGTAACTCAGGGTCCAGGGAATCCCTCTTCTCTCTCTGAGTGCATTCCACTTACATGCATGTAAATATAAAAATAATAAAATTCTGCTTGAGTAAACTGCTTACAGCAGCATATTCACTATTTCTTTGGAAAGAACATAGAATGGGTTCATTTCCCCACTTAAGAAGTTGTGACACTATGTGTGCATTTGTGCCCATCAGGGAACCTCATTACACCAATGTCTCTTATTATTTGAGGTGACACAGACAGATCCTCTAGGTATCTCTGTGAGTTTTGACTAGATTGATGGACTTTCAGGATGAGATCCGTTCATAATGTACAACAGAGTTTGTGTAAATCATTTATGCTAGGTGATTTATCATTTATGTTCATGTAATCCGTGCCATGTGTTAAAGTTCCTCACACCATCAAAACTTAAACATTTTGTGCTGCAATTCCTAAAAACAAGAAGGTTCATTGATGCTAATTTACCTCTACTCTGTACATTACTTTATCAGGCTTCCTTTTTTTGGGTGGGGGGTTCTTTTCCAGACAGGGTCTCCCTGTAGCCCCAGCTGTGCTGGAATTCGCTCTGTAGACCAGGCTGGCCTTGAAGTCACAAAGACCAACCTGCCTCTGCCTCCCAAGTGCTAGGATTAAAGATGTGCACCACCACGCCTGACTTTGATCAGAACTTCTTAAGACTGGTATGCTTTGTAGATAGACAATTGGGGCAGAACAGCAGCACACCTTCCACCTTGTGCCCAGTTCTGAGAGGAGTGTCCCTCTAGTGTTGTTTTCTTTCAGAACCAACCTTAGCTTGCATTAGAACTTCTGTGTTTTGGAACAGAATCTGGGCATAGCACAGAGTTATAAGAACGTATTACCAGTGGAGTCTATGGAATGTTTAGGAAACTGTGACAGTTGAGGATGTTGCCCTGAGCTTCGCCCAGGAAGAATGGGCTTTGCTGGATCCTTCTCAGAAGAAACTCTACAGAGATGTGATGCTGGAAACCTGCAGGAACTTCACTTTTATAGGTAAGAGTGTCATCTTCCCTTCCCTTACTATACTAAGAAACAAGTGTTCCTTACCGTTGATGCTCTTCTGTGATTTGGAATATTGAAAGGGAAGAATGTAGTGTATAATTCAAGCATGGTTCATATACGTTAAAGCTAGAAATTTAATTTTTCCCTAATTTCTAATTCTTCAAAATTTTCTTTGACTACATTTTAGGAAACAGTTGTGAAGATGAGAAGATTAAAGACCATTATAAAAGTTCTGGAAAAAATCTAAGGTAATTTGATACCTGTAGAAGGAATGTTTGTTTGAAGGAATTTCAAGAATATTTATATTTGTTTAAAGATTTATGTGTGGGGCTGGAGAGATGGCCTAGCGGTTAGAGCGCCGACCGCTCTTGCAGAGGACCCGGGTTCGATCCCCAGCAACCACATGGCGGCCGAGAACCGTCTGAAACTCCAATTCCAGGAGAACTCCAGTTCCAGGGGAATCCAAGACCCTCTTCTGACCTCCGCGGCATTGCACGTCACGGGTGCACAGACTTGCATGTAGACAGTACATTCATACACATACAGAAATAAATAAAATTAATAAAAAAAAAATTTAAAAAATAAATAAATAAATAAAGATTTATGTGTGGAGCTGGAGAGATTGCCTAGCGGTTAAGAGCGCTGACCGCTCTGACAGAGGACCCGGGTTCGATCCCCAGCACCCACATGGCGGCTGAGAACCATCTGAAACTCTGATTCCAGGAGAACTCCAGTTCCAGGGGAATCCGATGCCCTCTTCTGACCTCCGCGGCATTGCACGACACGGGTGCACAAACTTGCATGCAGACAGTACATTCATACACATACAGAAATAAATAAAATTAATAAAAATTAAAAAAATAAAGATTTATGTGTGAGTGTGTGCCTCTGTGTGTGTGTGTGTGTGTGTGTGTGTGTGTGCATGTGTGTGTTTTCACAAACTGGGGTGCATATGTACCACACAGTCAGAAGAAGTTGCTCAATTCTATGAGTTGGAATTAGAAGAACTTATGAGCTACGTGTCTTGGATGCACGCAACCAAAATCTGGTCCTCTGAAAACTGGCAACTGTGCTTAACACATGAACATGTCTCCAGACAGTCATTTAAGGTATTTTTATTTGAGCCTACATGAGTAAATAAACCACAAGCACAACTTTTTTATATCATTGGGAAAGGTAAAATGTACCTCAATTTAAGAATCTTATTTAGTGTTTGCAGGGCATTTCACATGCAAACTGTTCTAGGAAGTCAAATTATCAAATGTCACCTTTTTTATGATAGCCATTCAACAATCATATTGTAGAATTATCAGTCTGTCTATTCAGTTTCCAATCATTCACATCAGACAGAAAACATATTCTTTTTTTTAATTTTTTTATTTATAATTTTTATGTGTATCAATGTACTGTCTGCATGCAGGTTGGTGCACCCATGTCATACAGTGCTGCGGAGGTCAGAAGAGGGTGTGGGATTCCCCTGGAACTGGAGTTAAAGATGGTTCTTAGCCGCCATGTGGGTCCTGGGAATCAAACCCAGCTCCTCTGCAAGAGCAGTTGGTGCTCTTAATCACTGAGCCATCTCTCCAGCCACAGAAAACATATTCTTCACAAAATTGTCAGAACTGTATATGCTGTACACTTGGTAGTAAATACTAGTTTATCAACTTTTATTAATATACTTGTCATTTTTATAGAAGTTTCATGATTGAGACACTCTCTGAACATAAAGAAGATGTTCAGGATGGAGAAACTTGCACTTGGATACCAAATGTCAATTTGATCATAAAAGTTTCGAGTGATGCTTTGAGAAGATACAAAGAATATAGAAAGGCCTCAGCTTATGGCAGATCGCTTCAAGCATCGGGAGGAACTCAAGCTGTGAGAAAGCAGTATCAGTGTAATATATGTTTGAAAGGTCTGAGTTCTAGAATTCATCCTCCTGAAAACACCTATGAATGTAATTATAGTCACCTTAAAGTACAAGAAAAAAATCATACTAGGGAGATCCCCTGTGATGGTAAACAATGTGGTAAAATATTTGCAGAAGACAGCTCACTTGACCTACATGAAAAAATTCATACTGGAGAAAATCCATATGAACATAAAGAGTGTGGAAAAGCCTTTATACTGTCTGGTACACTAAAAGTACATGGAAGTATTCATACTGGAGAAAAACCCTATGAATGTAAACAATGTGGTAAAGCCTTTAGATATAATTGTCTTCTTCAAACTGATGAAAAAATACATGCTGAGGAGAAATGTTATTCATGTAAGCAGTGTAGAAAAGCATTTATACAGAAGAGTTACCCTCAAAAACATGTAAAAGCACATACTGGAGTAAAACTTTATGCCTGTAAACAATGTGGAAAAACCTTTACATGGTCCAGTCAATTAAAAATACATGAAAGAATTCATACTGGAGAAAAACCATATGCATGTAAACAGTGTGGTAAACCCTTTAGATCTCATACTCTTCTTCAAAGTCATGAAACAATTCATACTGGACAAAAACCCTATGAATGTAAACAGTGTGGTAAAGGCTTTAGATCAAATACTCTTCTACAAAGTCATGAAAGAATTCATACTGGAGAAAAACCCTATGAATGTAAACAATGTGGGAAAGCCTTTAGATCTAATACTCTTCTTCAAAGTCATGAAAGAATTCATACTGGAGAAAAACCCTATGAATGCAAACAGTGTGGTAAAGCCTTTAGATCTAATACTCTTCTTCAAAGTCATGAAAGAATTCATACTGGAGAAAAACCCTATGAATGTAAACAGTGTCGTAAAGCCTTTAGATCTAATCGCCTTCTTCAAAGTCATGAAAAAATGCATGCCAAAGAGAAACCTTATTCATGTAAACAATGTGGAAAAGCATTTATGTGGAAGAGTTACCTTCAAAAACATGAAAAAGCACATACTGGAATGAAACCTTATGCCTGTAAACAATGTGGAAAAGCCTTTACACAGAGCTGTCACCTTCAGAGACATGAAAGAATTCATAGTGGAATAAAACCCTATGAATGTAAAGAATGTGGTAAAGCATTTAGAGATAACACTGACCTTCAAGATCATGAAAAAACACATACTGGAGAAAAACCATATAAATGTAAAGAATGCGGAAAAGCCTTTACACGGTCCAGTCAATTAAAAGTACATAAAAGAATTCATACTGGAGAAAAACCCTATGAATGTAAGCAGTGTGGTAAAGCCTTTAGATCTCATACTCTTCTTCAGAGTCATAAAACAATTCATACTGGAGAAAAACCCTATGAATGTAAACAGTGTGGGAAAGCCTTTAGATCTAATACTCTTCTTCAAAGTCATAAAACAATTCATACTGGAGAAAAACCCTATGAATGTAAACAGTGTGGGAAAGCCTTTAGGTCTAATACTCTTCTTCAAAGTCATGAAAGAATTCATACTGGAGAAAAACCCTATGAATGTAAACAGTGTGGTAAAGCCTTTAGATCTAGTAGTCTTCTTCAAAGTCATGAAAGAATTCATACTGGGGAAAAACCCTATGAATGTAAACAGTGTGGTAAAGCCTTTAGATCTAGTAGTCTTCTTCAAAGTCATGAAAGAATTCATCATCGAGAAAAACCCTATGAATGTAAACACTGTGGTAAAACCTTTATATGGAATAGTTATCTTAAAAATCATGAAAGAGTGCATACTGGAGTGAAACCTTATGCCTGTAAACAATGTGGAAAAGCCTTTAGACAGTGTGGTAACCTTCAAAGACATGAAAGAATTCATACTGGAGAAAAACCCTATGAATGTAAACAGTGTGGTAAAGCCTTTAGATCTAGTAGTCTTCTTCAAAGTCATGAAAGAATTCATACTGGGGAAAAACCCTATGAATGTAAACAGTGTGGTAAAGCCTTTGCATCTAGTAGTCTTCTTCAAAGTCATGAAAGAATTCATACTGGAGAAAAACCATATGAATGTAAACAGTGTGGTAAAGCCTTTAGAGCTAATAGTCCTCTTCAAAGACATGAAAGAATTCATACTGGAGAAAAACCCTATGAATGTGAACAGTGTGGTAAAGCATTTATATGTAATAAGTATCTTAAAAAACATGAAAAAGTGCATACTGGAGAAAAACCCTATGAATGTAAACACTGTGGTAAAGCATTTCTATGCAGTAGATATCTTAAAAATCATGAAAGAGTGCATAGTAGAGTGAAGCCTTATGCCTGTAAACAATGTGGAAAAGCCTTTAGTCGCTGCAGTAACCTTCAAAGACATGAGAGAATTCATAGTGGAATAAAACCCTATGAATGTAAACAATGTAGTAAAGGCTATACAGATAACCGTGACCTTCAACGTCATGAAAAAAAACATACTGGATAAAAACCATATGAATGTAGACAATGTGGTAAAGCCTTTCCAGATAAACATGACCTTCAACATCCTGAAAAAATACATACTGGAGAAAAATCATATGAATGTAAACAATGTGGTAAAGACTTCAGATGGCGCCATTATCTTAAGTTGCATGGAAACCTTCATAGTGGAGAAAAACCATATGAATGTAAACAACGTGGCAAGGCCTTTACATTTCCTACTTCTCTACTGGTCTATGAAAGAAAACATTCTGGAGAAGAAACATATGAATGTAAAAAGTATGGTAAAACTTTTAGATGGAACAGTGCTCTTCAAAGATAGGAAAAAACATACTGGAGAAAAATTCATACATACTGTATGAATGTAAACAATGTGGTGAAGTCTCAGGTGGTCTTCAGAGGCAAGAAAAACATACTGGATAGAAACCCTATGTATGTAAACAATTTGGCAATGCCTTTACACTGTACAATAACCTTGAAGTACATGAAAATTTCATACTGGAGAGAAACCCAATGTAAAAACCATGTGGAAAAACCTTTAGACATATCATTGTTTTGAAAGACTTGAAGAAAAACACAATGAGGAGGGACTGTGTCAATTTAGGGAAATTGCTGACAACAATCCATCCATTCCTCTGGATCTTAATTTTTTTTAATTTTATTTATTTATGTATGTGTATGAATGTACTGTCTGCATTCAGGTTTGTGCACCCTTGTCGTGAAATGCCGCAGAGGTCAGAAGAGGGTATCAGATTCCCCTGGAACTGGAGTTCTCCTGGAATTGGAGTTTCAGACAGTTCTCGGCTGCCATGTGGGTGCTGGGGATCGAACCCGGGTCCTCTGTCTGTAAGAGTGGTCTGTGCTCTTAACCGCTAGGCCATCTCTCCAGCCCCAGGATCATATATATANTTATATATATAATGCATTTAGATCTTATGGGTGGGGTTGTGGAGATAAACATATCTGTGACTAACCTTGAACCACTATACCTTGCCTACAGTGGTGGAATTGATCCCCTGAGAATGTAAGCCAGCATCAACCCTTCTTTTCTTCCCCATATTTTTCTGCAAAAGTGAGAACAGTAACTTAAAAGTATCTCATTCCTTGTTGGATTGTGACTTGTTCTGTTTTTTCTGCTCGTGGTTATTACTGGTTGTTGGTTTGTTTGTTTGTTTGTCTTAATATTTGTGAGTGTATGTGTCCAATGTCTCTGGAGTCCTGAAGAGGGCATTATCTCCCCTGTAATTGGCATTATGGACAGTTTTTAATTGACATTTGGGTGCTAGAATTTGAATCCTGGTTCTCTACAAGAGCAAGCACTGAACCATCTCTCTAGCCCTGAAGTATGATTTTTATCAATAGCTTTTGTTCCTAAATGTTCTGACCTGAGGATGATCTGCTTTAACTAGTGTGACCAAATCTTCAGCATTATCTGCTCAGGTGGATTGTTCTTTATGCAACTAAGACCTCCCTGGTTTGATCAGTCACCTTGGTCCATTGATTTAGACTGTGCTAGCTGCTAGAGTCCTGTTGTCTTTACTTTCTACTGCTCTGATTTGAAAGATACCAAAACCTGCCCAGTGCTAACTGAGAGACAGCTTGTAGTGTGATCCCCTGGGAGGAGAAAGTCCCAAAAAGGGAGCATCAATCCTTCCAATCCCCCAGAAAGAATCCTACAGGCTGTGAAGTGCCTGACCAATATTGTTATGCCAATTAACATATCATCTTACCTCATGTTCAAATAATTTCCAGAAGTGCATTACAGATGTAATAGGGAAGATCCTGTACATTCTGGGACTGGGGGAAGTTTCCACCAAGTTCTTAAGGTCATGCTAAAGGGCCTTGGCCCTTCCAAACATTAAATAAGTCTCTGAGTCCCTGTGGTGAAATCACTTATGCTTTGAAATCATCTGGTGACCTGTATTTGGCAGCACATCAGCAGGGTATAGACTATACAAAGTGAGATTTCAGAGATTCACTAACAACATTAGAAATTAGAATTATAAAATCAGTGCTCTAGTCTGGTTAGAGGAAAACACAGCTGTTACAAAATGCCAGTGGAAAGGAAAACAGTAAACTGTGTGTGGGGGTGGGGCTTGGGGAAGTATTCAAATTATTTTTGGTAATTTGGTGAAAATGAAGCACATTGAAAACAAATATTTGGAAGAACAAGCTACAGTCCTCATGATGGTATAGAGTGTGATACTGGAGGTTTGGGCAAGCTGCACTGATTGCATTAAAAACATGGTGAATGTTAGACTTTGGGATGCAAGTTGATGTGATAAATAGAGTAATAGAAATAGATATGACCTTCAGTAGATGCAGATCACAGAGGGTCAGAAGTCTATCTTTGGGAATGGAGATTGGGTATTGGGGTTGGGGAAGGTCCAGGATACATATTTGGGGTAGGTCCAGAAAGCCCCAGAAAGGGGGTTGTGCCTTCCCTGATTCGCACAAGGTGGGGTGTGCCTTCTTGGCTGCTGTGCTCTTTCCTTGGTTCTGGGAAGGAGGATAGGGAGTTCTCATACATGGTTTAATTAACAAAGAACCACATCTAGAAGAAGGAAATAAGAAATCAGATGTCTTTTGCTAGGGGCCATGCATTCTGAAATAGATGTGTCTCCTTCCTGGAGTGGGGAGGAAGGGTGGGTGGGTGGTCAGTGCCTTAAGCCATTTCTCAGGCTGATTTTCCTTCAGGAAGAAAATTAAAAAAGCCAAACACTAAATTCCAAGCTGAAACCAAATGGTTTCAGTAACCACCCTGAAAGATTATTTACTGAAGGAAGAGTTTTCTGAGCAAATGGCACAGTGCCCATATTGAGGTCAGAGGACAGCTCGTGGATACCAGTTCTCTATATCCACCATGTGGGTCTTGGGAATTGAACTCAGATCATCATTTTTGGTGGCAGGTGCCTTTCTGACTAAGCCATCTGACTGGCCCTTTTATTCTGGATTAATTGTTATTGTGTCCCTGCCACCATGTGCATGTTGAGGACAAACAACAGCTTTCTAGACTCAGTTCTTTACTTTTACCTTATGGGTTTCAGGAATGAAAACCAGGCGGCCAAGCTTTCATGGCAAGTGCCCAAAGTGCTGAGACATCTTGCACAACTCTTTTATTTTCTTTTGTGGTGGCCTATGCCACCACACCCTTCTTTGCACAACTTTTTTTTCTATGAGAACATTTACTGTAAGAACAATCCTAATTGTGCTTCATTCCCATGATTGTCACAGGAGAATGGTTTCCTCCTTCAAAGTTTATCCCTGTGTGATACCTTAGGTTTGTTTTTGGGTTTTTTTTTTTTGTTGTTGTTGTTGTTTGAGTTAATTCTTTTCATTCATTGACCTATAAAAATCATATCTATTTGAAAAAAATCATACTTATTTGTCATATGTAATACAACATCTTGAAATATCTGTACACGATTGACTTATTCACTTGAGTTGATTAATAGATGTATTTCCTCACATAATTATCTTTGGGGAAGTTGCTAAAAGCACTTGTCCAGTCAATTTTCAGGGTTTGACTTCCAACACCCACATGGTATTCCAAAACTGTCTTTAACCTGGGCGTGGTGGCACATGCCTTTAAAAAAAAAATACATTGTCACCAACTACAAACATCATATTGTTCAATGAAACTACCAAACTTTGCCTTCTTATGTAACTGGAACAGACATTTTTTTTAATTTATTTTTGTATGTGTATGAATGTACTGTCTGCATATAGGTTTGTGCACCTGTGTCCTACAATGCCACGAAGTCAGAAGAGGGTGTCGGATTCCCCTGCAACTGGAGTTAAAGACAGTTCTCAGCTGTCATGTGGGTGCTGGGGATCGAACCTGGGTCCTCTGCAAGAGTTGTCTGCGCTCTTAACTGTTTGGCCATCTCTCAGGTCCCTGTAGAAAATTTTCTATTAAGAAAAAAAAAGAAATTTTCTTTCATTGACAGGTGTGTCATGGTGTAGAATCTCTAAGTTTTTCTTGGGGTCTCCACTGCCAAATAGGCTTCACCTTCACAGTTTCCTGAAGTGGCCTGTCAGGCCCTTTATGCAGGGATGCTCCTCCTGCATGCTTCCTGGACTCTGTTGGTTCTCACAATCAACCTGGTGAGAATAGGATTTATTTTATGTTATAACTCGTAGGTCATGCTTCATCGCTGAGGGAGACCATGGTAGGAACTCAAGACTGGAACTTGGAGGCAGGAGTTGAAGCACAGAACATGGTGGAATACTGCTTACTGGTTTGATGGCCTGTGCTCAGGCTGCTTGCTTGCTTTGTTTTTGCATAAAAATTTTAATTGTATTTTGTGTATTTCATACATCTCAAAAAGTCTTAATAAGTTTCATACCCCTTCCCCATTGACACCTTCCCACATCCGTCTCTCCCTCTCCCCTTTCCCGAATTAATACATTATTACTTGTGTTAAGGGCTATTGTCCCAAATTAATCTCCTTGGCCATTTCTCAGTGCACATTCATCGACTGAGCTCTAGTCAGCCTATTCTGCCTGTTTTCTTATATAGTACAGAATCACCTTCCTGGGGGTGGCACTATCTACAGTAGACTGGGCCCTCCTACATCACTTAGCAATCAAGAAAATGCTCCCAAAGACATGGCCACAGGCCAGTCCAATGCAGACATTACTGAATCGAAGCTCCCTCTACCCAGCTATAGCAAGTTGACAATTGAAGTTATCCAACACAATTGACCCTTTATCAACTTAACTGATTCACAAACACATCACTTTGAACCCAAACCTTTCCATTTCTCATCCCCAAGATCTCGTGTTAATATGACAACACAGACAGCTGGAACACAGGGTGTGGGCCGGGTGCTTCAGCCAGATGGAGGATTGGATTCAATGCCTTAGGTTTTGTAGAGGCGAACAGGAAGCATTTGTGTCTAGGATGCCCTGTCATCTCTGAGCTCTGTTTTCATTTTATATTCCCCTCCCCACCACCTTCTCCTTGCCCTGTTTGCTTACCCTGACAGGGCCAGAGATCCTTGGACTGGACACATTGAACCCCAGGTATAGAGGAAAAAGACCCCCATGGTGACCACAGGGTCTAACTGCTGATTCACACCCGGACCTCTTACTACTACTAGTACTACTATACCTGGAGGGAAGCATGCGCATGTAAATGCAGTGCCTGTGCAGGCCAGTGGAGCATGTAAGATCTCCTGGAGCTGGTCTTATTGGCAGTTAGGAGCCACCTGATGTGGTGCTGAGACATCTCTCCAGCTCCATCATGGGCCCCTTTTGAGGGAAAGGCTGCATATACATCTGGGTCATAACAGTTTTCCTGGCTTTGTTTAAAGAATCAGTACATGCCTAGCTAGGTGTGGTGGCACACGCCTTTAATCCTAGCACTTGGGAGGCAGAAGCAGGCAGATCTTTGTGAGTTCAAGGCCAGCCTGGTCTACAGAGTGAGTTCCAGGACAGTTGGGGCTACAGGGAGACGCTGTCTCGAAAAGACCAAAAAAAAAAAAAAAAAAAAAAATCAGTACATACCTGTGTCTAAATACATGGATAGATAAATAAGAGTTAAGAAGGTTTTTTTACCCCGAAAACTGAATTGTAAATGAAAAGTTGATGCTGACTACAAGTCTGAAAAGTTAAACTTAAGTCTTTGTTCTGGTGTATTTTTGTATTGTAATCCTAATGGATTGGTTTTGAACTGGAGTGTGATCCAGTGTGACACTTCATCTGTGGTTTTTAGGAGTGGACTGTGAATTTCATCTCTATAGCCTGAGGGAATTCGGGGTTGCACAGTGGTCCATAGAACCATGTACTCTGTTTTCAGAGACCCGTGGAGCTGTGTGGAGGCAGGGAACCTGCCAGGTAAAATCATTCTTGGGATGTTCTTTTTTTTTTCATTTTTTTTAAATTTTATTTATTTTCGTATGTGTATGAATGTACTATCTGCATGTAGGTTTGTGCACCCGTGTCGTGCAATGCCACAGAGGTCAGAAGAGGGTCTTGGATTCCCCTGGAACTGGAGTTCTCCTGGAATTGGAGTTACAGACTGTTCTTAGCAGCCATGTGGGTGCTGGGGATCGAACCCGGGTTCTCTGCAAGAGCAGTCGGTGCTCTTAACTGCTCGGTTCTCTCTCCAGCCCCATTTTGTTCTTAACAGCTTGTTTATATATCTCCAATGGACCTAGGTCACATGGTTGTGTTTGAAAACAGTCTGTGCAACAAGTCCACCCAGAACCCCTTAGTGCATAGGGTGTGGTAATAACAAGAAAAATATAAAAACAATAGCATTTGGGGCTGGAGAGATGGCTCAGCGGTTGAGAGTGCCAATTCCTCTTGCAGAGGACCCGGGTTCGATCCCCAGCACCCACATAGCTGCTAAGAACCGTCTTTTAACTCCAGTTCCAGGGGAATCTGATAACCTCTTCTGACCTCCGCAGCATTGTATAACATGGGTGCACAGACCTGCATGCAGACGCTACACTCACACACATAAAAAATAATTAGAAAAAAATTAAAAACAATAGTATTTACATTCCTAATTAGGAATGTTACTGAGGTCTGGCTTATTGGATCCCAGGCAATATTGTGAGTTATTTGTCCTAATGTGCATTTAAAGCCACTCTTTAAAACGCCACCACCCGTAGCAGCGGCTGTCACCAGACAGGAAAGTGCCAAAGATGTGTGAATAAAGATAGGCAATAGGCAATTGACTCCCCCCCCCCCGAGCTCAGCCATCCTGCCCTCTCCCTCCACCTCCTCTTCCCACTCATCTTCTCACAGTCACAAGCAGAAGGCACTAAACCAAAGCCTTAGTGACAGAAAAGAAATAGTCTCACCTAGTGGGGGCAGGGGAACTTCAGACTACACCTTGATTTTGTCTATTTTCTTGTTCTTTCTTTTTTGTTGTCACTTTTGAGACAGAGTCTCCCTGTAGCCCTAGTTGGCCTGGAAGTAGGCCTGTAGACCAGGCTGGCCTTGAACTCACAGAGATCCACCTCCTGAGTGCTGGGCTTAAAGGGATACACCACTAAGCCTGGCTTAAAGAGGGTTCTTAGCTGCCATGTGGGTGCTGGGAATTGAACCTGGGTCCTCTGCAAGATCAGTCAGTGCTCTTAACTGCTAAGCCATCTCTCCATCCCCTTTTTGTTTATTTTCATGTTTTGTTGTGTTCAGTATATGCTTTAGGTTTCTTAAAACTTGAATTTTTCTCTGCCATTCTGAAAATAACCTCAGCAGAAATTCCTACCCTAACTCATAGTGAGCTACCACGGAACACTTCCTCAGACGTGTTATAAAGTATGTTACAGAAAATTGGAAGAACACATTCCAAATGAACAAACAGCAGATGCTGTGGAAGTGGAAAGGAAATTAAAGGGAGCATACAGTCCACCTGCCTACAGGGAAGACTGAGCCATGTTAGTTCCCTCTCTATCCCAGCTGGGGTAATCATCTAAAGCCACTGTCCTTTTTCAGTTCCATACCTGAGTTTGTCCTCTTCTGGAAGGTCCAGGGACATGCACACATTAAGGCTCACTGCAGCATCCTTGGATTAACGTTTGTGGCAGCAGCAAGAGATCAAGTGAGCAGACTGCCAGGATCCAGTGTATTATCCTGTAGCTGGGACACAATGATTCCACCTGCTGAATGGGGCTGGGGCTTTCAGAGGTTTTATTGAATGATAGTCTCCAGGGGGCTGGAGAGCTGATTCTGTGGTTAAGAGAACTGGCTGCTCTTGCAGAGGACTCAGGTTTTGTTCCCAGCACCCACGGGGGTAATAACCCTCCATGTCTCCACTTTCTGGAGGCCCAGTGCTGTCTTCTAGCCTTGGCGGCCATTGCGCCATGTGGTACAAGGAAAACAGACAAAATCAAAATTAATAATTTAAAGAAAGTTTTCAGGAATAATCAAATGACATGCCATGTCTGAGATTATGCAATTCCTTGAAATAATATTTTCATGTTGTATGCAACATAAACTCATTTCCACTTGTTGGCAATGCAGTGCCTAGCCCAAATGTGTATCTTAAGTACATAGTAGAATGTGGAAAATGTTTTAAGAGCTATCATTTCAGTTATGGTTATTCCATTTAATCATATTTATGTTGAACATTCAGTCTGAACTCAAATTTTATTATGCGGAACAACCAAGTTTATTGAGTCATCCTGGCTCTGGAACATAAGGTAATTAACTGTGAACAAGAGACCAGGTTTTCCCAGAGGGATTCTGGGAAAGCCTATGAAGTCCATCCAGCAGCCAAGACATTTAAGGCATTAATTGTCTTCCACAGTTTTTGTAGAGATGAACAGGAAGCATTTGTGAATCGGGATGGTGGATGGATTTGTCTGCGACCTTTTATAATTATTATTACTATTATTATTTGGGGGGGTATTTTTGAGATAGGGTCTCTCTTAGTCCCCTCCTGGCCTGGAGCTTGCTCTGTAGACCAGGCTAGACTTGAATTCACAGAGATCCACCTGCCTCTGCCTCCCAAGTGCTGCCCAGACCTGTAATCCCAGGATGCCAGTAGTGGAGGCAGGAAGAGTTTATGCCTGGCTCTATAGGCATTTGTAGGCCAGCATGTCCTGTGTGAGAACTTGTCTCAAGAAGAACATGCTTTACTTCCAAGTGGGACTGCCAGCATGAGCCTCCTGCAGATACATGGTAGGGCTCACGGGCAGGACAGAGAAAGGGGGCAGAAAGGCAGAGAGACAGAGAGAGACACATAGATATGGCAGCTGGGGTCCACCCATTTATACCCATGGGGTGGGGCCTCAGGGAAAGGGGTCAGAAGATTGACAGCTTCTGGAGGAAGTGGGCACCTGTGTGCCCCTTGGGATTCTAGGAATCCTAGACCTAACAGAAATCACTCCCAGACCAAATCTTCTTTATTTTTATTTTTATTTTTTATTGGTCTTTTTGAGACAGGGTCTCCCTGTAGTCCCAGCTGTCCTGAAACTCACTCTGTAGACCAGGCTGGCCTTGAACTCACAAAGATCTGTCTGCCTTTGCCTCCCAAGTGCTAGGATTAAAGGCGTGCACTGGGGCTGGAGAGATGGCCTAGCGGTTAAGAGCGCCGACCACTCTTACAGAGGACCCAGGTTCGATCCCCAGCACCCACATGGCGGCCGAGAACCGTCTGAAACTCCAATTCCAGGAGAACTCCAGTTCCAGGGGAATCCGACACCCTCTTCTGACCTCTGCGGCATTGCACGACACGGGCGCACAAACTTGCATTCAGACAGTACATTCATACACATACAAAAATAAAATTAATAAAAAAAAAAAAAGGTGTGCACCACCCCGTCTGGCTCCAAGTCTTCTTTAAAAAGCCAATAATTGGCTGAGAAACGTCTATAACTCCAATTCCAGGAGAACTCCAGTTCCAGGGGAATCTGAGACCTTCTTCTGACCTCCGCGGCAATGTACGACACGGGTGCACAGACCTACATGCAGACAGTACATTTGAACACATAAAAAATAAAAAATAAGCCAGGCATGATGGAGCACAACTTTAATCCTAGCACTCTGGAGGCAGAGGCAGGCAGATCTTTGTGAGTTCAAGGCCAGCCTGGTCTACAGAGTGAGTTCTAGGTCAGCTGGGGCTACAGGGAGACCCTGTCTCAAAAAGCCCCCCCCAAAATCAAACAAATAAATAAATATAAAATAAAAAGATAATAGTCTATGGTGGCTGGGATTTGTAGCACAGCAACTTGAAGTTCTCCCAGCTCCTGGTTGATTTCTGCCAGGATCTGAGCAGTGAATTTGGCAATCTTACTAAGGACACAGGACATTTTTACAAATTCTTTCTGCATATCTGTAACATGTGTAGGAATAGGGAGCAGGAAGGCTGATGTCACAGACACAGCATAGGATCAAGCAGCTGAAAATTGCCATTGCAGCCTGATGGGAGAGTGAAAAAGCCTGCAGTTAGTAGTGCTGGGGCAGCTTGTCCAAGTGCATATGCCTCAACATATCAGCTAGGTAAAGTCTGACAGGTTGACAGGTGTGCTTCAGACTAGTGTTACAATAAGATGGCAGCAAAATGCAATTAAAGCAGAGCCAATGAGAATACAAAGTAAAGGCCACAGACAAATCCACAGAGGCTGGTGATGCATGTTTATCCTGTGTGCCAATACTATCCTGTACAATATTTTACCACACAAGATGAGTCACACCTGACCTCACCAAGTGCCTCTTGAGGAGACCAAGTATACATGGATCCCCCTGTACACCAGAAGAAGTTTTTTCTGCAACCCATTTTGAGTGAAATGCAACCACATATTGGAATCTGCCATTTAGAGACAGTATTTTACCAGGGAAACTGTGACAATAACCGCTGTGAAAATGATATCTGGATCCCCCTTCTTCATCTTAGCATACTATGCCAGCATCTCTACTCTCTAAAGTATCCTTGAGGATACTGAAGTCTGTATTACTTCTGGATGATTGATCAGTGACTTTCCACTAATCTCACAGTGTTCTCTTCCATGAAGATCCCTGAGCCTTGGAAGGCAGAGGTTTGGAAAACTCTCCCTGAGAAGGAGAGTCCTGGCATGAGGCTGGGGGCAGGATCACTTCCTGGGGATTTGAATAACAGACCTTGCAGGTACAGCTTTTACCTGTGGGTCATTCCTCTGCATTGGCATGGAGAGAGAACTCTGCAGGGGATGGGGAAGGAGGCTGAGAGCCTTGGAACATACACAAAGAAGGGCTTAATCTAAGGAAGGTTAGAGAGCCAGAGAAGCACAGACCACTCCTCCTGGGGAAAAGGAGAGCATGGGACTGCAAACTCCTAGTGATGGAGGAAGGGGTGCAAAGAAGAAGTCATTCAGTGACAGACATTATTGAAAATGGACAATGAACTATTCAGTGATTGTTAAAATGGAAATGCCCTTAACAATCACTCCCCCACAAGGACTGCACAGGAATAATACCTCTTGCTCTCCACTGAAAAGTTAAATTAAATGTCATTGGACCATTTTCTTCTCTACAAACTTCACTGGATATAATATATGTATATACATATATATTAGTTTTCCACAGATGTTTGCTATTGCAATTATCCTATTGAGACTGCATGGCTGAGTTTGACTTGTTAGGGCTGTCAAGACTCAGGCTCTGAGTGTAAGAGCCGCTAAATTTTTTTTTCATCTCTTTGAAGACAGGGTCTCCCTCCAGCTCACCTGGAACTCACTATGTAGACCAGGCTGGCCTTGTACTCCCAGAGACCTGCCTGCCTCTGCCTCTGCCGTGCTGGGATTAAAGGCTTGCACCACCACACACAGCTTAAGAGTGGTAAATTCTTAATGGTCTATCTTTCCAAAGTCTCCATGAATTATTATAGTCAATAGAGCCATAGGTTTGTCAATTATGTTTTTCTGTCCTGGCCTGTGGGGTCATCAATGTAAGGTTATGGCACACTACCCCCCAGAATGAAAGGCCATGAGGTCTAAGCTCTTCGGAGCAAAGTTTAATTCAGGGTAGCCAGGGCTAGGCTCAGGGGAGAGGTACAGCTAAGTCCAGAGTGGCGTCTGGTTTGGGAATTTAAGGGAGAAGGTGGGAGTGGGGATTCAGTGAGGGTGGGGTGGGTCGGAAGGCAAGGCAGAAGATTCCCGAGTAATCAGTGGTGGCCTGATTTAGCATAACCAAAGGCTGGCCTGGTAGAGCAGGTTCTTGGACCTCCGGTCTTAGGTGTCTCTGCATTCCAATGGGCTTCTGGATCTCACAACCTGACATTCCAGCCTTTTGTTTCTATAGGAAAAAGGGCAGAGTTCTGTCTTCTGTAGCTGCTTCAGAGCTGATCAGGGGCAAAGTCTTGAAGGAACAGCTGTCTGGCTGGAGGGTTAGAATCCAGTTTCCATTTTGGCTGCTTGGGGTGCTCTGCCCAGTGGGTTTGGTCCAAATCAATAGTGGCCAGTACTTAGTAGATGTTTTCTCTGCAACTGAAAGGACAAGCTGGTTGAGTCTTACATAAGTATACCAGTGCAGGGTCCAACAGGGGGCTACATGGTGCATTAGCAATTGGAGGGTCCTGGTCTAGGGAATGCAGAGGGAAAAAGGATGTGTACACTGGTTTGAGAAATTGGAAAAAGTTTTAGTACACAGAGCTCTAGAATGAGGGCCAGCTTTAATACATGGGGCTCCAGAATGAGAGCCATAACCATGAGAATATAAAAGGTGGTATTTTCTGGCATGGCACATTAGATCTGTCATCTATCTCTGAGATATTTTTTAACATGACACAGTAGATTCCTAACTTGGCACAGTAGGTCTCTCACCTATTTTCTCTGATAATAACCTATTTCATTTTCTCTTCTTTAGATTACAGTTTCCTGTTGGGGTGTTTAAAACCACACAGTTAGCACCCATAAATGAAGTTTGTTTTGGTGTTAAGGTCAGTTGAGGTTCTGGTCCTTAAGGGGTCACTCAGGCCTTGCGCTTGGCTCTTCACCAGTTCCATTTATGTGAGGACAAAGTCAGGCCTTGCTTGACCAGAGCTTCCCTTTGAAGCATGAGGAGTCTCTCCTCTATATGGACTTTCCTCCTTTGACTGGACACTGGCAGGATGAATTCCGTTTAAGTGAATCTCCAAGACTTCCCTGGCTCAGGATGACTTGTGACTCGCTGCCACAGGACATGCACAAAGTTGCAGATGCAGGACCCTAGGACCCAAGTCGACCTCAGAGGGTAGGGGACAAAATATTGTCCCATCAAACCCCTCTTGCCAAATCAGATTGGAGCTTTAAGTGTGGTTGCTAAACCTCCAAGAGGATTTTTTTAATTAATTTGGTACTTTAATTACCATACAACTCCTAAGTAAAGCTTGAACATTGACTTAAGCACTGTTAATAAATTCTTACTTGCTGTGGCAAAAATATTCTGACTAATAATAAAAGCTCATGATAGGAGCCTGGTAGTGGCTGCAGCACAGGCTAGGAAATGATGCTATTACTGGCTTGTGTTGGTGGCTCATATTCAGCCTATTGTATGCAATATAGAAATATCTGGCCAAGAATGGCATTGCCCTCAATTGGCACAGGCCAGTCCAATGAAGGCAATTATTGAGGTTTCTCAGCTCAGGTGTATCAAGTTGATATTAAACCTATGCGGTAAGTCCTACAATTTGTTCTTTAATGCTGGTGGGTGCTGTTGTAGCCTGCCCTCGGTATCTGGCTTACTGGCTACCCCAAAGCTGCTCCGAGGGGCGGGGGGGCAGGAAAAAAGGCGATCTGAGTCACCGGCACCAGAATGTAAGGTTATGATGCGCTCCCCCCAGAATGAAAGGCCTCGAGGTCTAAGCTCTTCGGAGCAAAGTTTAATTCAGGGTAGCCAGGGCTAGGCTCAGGGGAGAGGTAGAGCAAAGCCCAGAATGGTGTCTGGCTTGGGAAATTAAGGGAGAAGGTGGGAGTGGGATTCAGTGAGGGTGGGGTGGGTCGGAAGGCAAGGCAGAAGATTCCTGAATAATCAGTGGTGGCCTGCTTTAGCATAACCAAAGGCTGGCCTGGTAGAGCAGGTTCTTGGACCTCCGGTCTTAGCTTAGGTGTCTCTGCATTCCAATGGGCTTCTGGATCTCACAACCTGACAGTCAACATGGACCTGAGGAGGGGACAAAGAATGGGGGACAGAGGACACAAAGAAAGAGAGCAAGACAATGTTCTGATCAAGCTCCATAATCTTTATTTTGCATAAGGTTTAAAAAGGCAAACGGGCGGGCGGGAAAATCCGTTGGGGAGCAGTGAGTCACCACAGTTCAGAGAGAGGGAAGGGTGTATCCGAAAGTGCCAGAGGTCCTTTCAATGACTGCAATGCTCATCACACACATAAGTTCCTGAGTTAAGCAAGCTAGTAATTTTCCATGAGGTGACTTGGCTCCTGGCAATTTTCTTTAAAAAATTAACTTTTGCTTAGATTGATGAACTTTTTGATCATTTTACTCTTTCACAGATCACTCTTGTAATGTCATTTTTATAAAGCATACCTTTATCAGGCTGGAGAGATGGCCTAATGGTTAAGAGCGCTGACTGCTCTTGCAGAGGACCCGGGTTTGATCCCCAGAACCCACATGGTGCCTGAGAACCATCTTTGACTCCAGTTCCAGGGGAATCCGACACCCTCTTCTGACCACCGCAGCATTGCATGACATGGGTGCACAAACCTATATGCAAACAGTACATTCATGCACATAAAAATTAATTAATAAATAAAATAAAAAAAAATAAAGCATATCTTTATCATGCATTAATAATACTGCTCCCTGGGGCTAGAGAGATGATGTAGCAGTTAAGAGCACTGGGTGCTGCTGAGCATAGTGGCACAGGCCTTTAATCCTAGGCAGAGGCAGGTGGATCTTTGTGAGTTCAAGCCAAGCCTGGTCTACAGAGTGAGTTCCAGGACAGCTGGGGCTACAAGGAGAGCCTGTCTTGAAAACACCAAAAAAAAAAGTAAAAATGTTTATTGTTAACTGATTTTACTTTTTTAGGAAGGGATGGGGTTGAGACAGTTCTTATTATGTAGCCCTGGCTGGCCTGGAACTTGTTNAAAAAAAAAAAAAAAAAAAGCACTGTGTGCTTTTCCAGTCGCCTCAGGTTCTGTTCCCAGTACCCACATTGCAGCCAAAACCTGTTTGTAACTCCAGTTCCAGGGGACCTGATGCCCTATTTTTTTCTCTGATGTTATTGCACACATGTTCTATTTTTATATACATGGATGCACATCATGTGTACACATAAAAATAGACTAAAATTTAATAATTTTATTCCTGTACCTGGCATGTGTTATGAACTTCATTTACTTGAGAGAGTGTGTTATGTAGCCCAGGCTGCCCTCACACAATATGGCAATCCCTGACTTTGAATCTCTGTCCTGCTGCTTATTCCTGAGTTCTGGGTTACACATGTGCAGTAGGAATAGCATCTCCTGTTATTTCTTTGGATTAAAATGTCCAGCCCTGAGTGTTAGGGGGTGATCAGTCTGTTAGGTATGGAAGAAAATGAAACGAGGCATGGTTATGAGTTTGTGAAAACACAACACAAAATTGCCCTTCAGGAAGGAGAATGGGCCTTCAGACAATGATCAAGCCTTGAGGTGGGACAGCATTAGGAAGGAACAGTGCAATGTACATTAGAAGCAAATAAGAATGGAGACTTAAGGGAAGTACAAGACTGGCTTTAAAACATGGAAAGGAACTTAATTGAGGGGGTTAGCTTAAAGTAAGAGAGAGGTTGCTGCCAAGGGACAGGGAGGTCACTATGGGTCAGTTGGCTCAGAGGAGACTTCAGAGAAATTCCCCAAACAAAGAAAATACCTAATTTTTCTATCCTTTCATGGATTTAGTCTGGGATAGCCTACGTGCTGAGGAGAACAGAGGAGCCAGATACTGAAAAGGACCATAAATGAGAAGTTGTGAAACCACAGCACCAACTGATTCTGTCCCAGGAAAACTGGAGGGATTAGGGAGGGGGTGGGAGGGGAAGGGGGATGGGGAACAGGAGAGGGAGGAAGGGTCCTGGGTTCTTCAGGTTGTGAGATCTGGCTTCAGGTTCTTAAAGAGCAGGCCTGGGTTCTCACACAAGTCTTAGCTTGTCTGAGTGGGAAAACTAGATCTCTTTAGAACGTGGGTTCCTAGTTCCAATACTATGACGTAGGGTGGGCTGGGTACCTTTCTCTGGCTAGGTGACAAGGAAATAGGCCATAGTGAATTGACTGTGGATATGAGTCATCCTATGCTTGGGAGGAAGAACAGGAAGTGTCCACTGAGTTTACCAAGAGAGCAGGACCTGCTCTGTTAGGACAGGAGAAAGTGTGCTTAAATGCAAATCTCGTCTGAGTTGAGCCAGGAAGATTCCTGGACAGGAAAGCCAGGATAGGAAGGACTGTGCTGCATTACTTCACTCCATTCTGCCACTCAGACAGCAGAGGCAGACCTCTCCATCAGGGCTTCCGGCCTCGCTGTCCAATCAGGAGCTCCAGCGAGCAATGGAGGCGGGCTCTTTCTGAGGCGTCCAGTCAGGTTCTGCTCTGCAGGTTGAGCTCCCAGCAAAGCGAGGCGCTGCTTGTTCCCCAGTGCTGCTGTGCTGCGACCTGAGCTGCTGCGTGGAGCTAAGGAGAGCGCGGGAACCCGAAGCTGGCCATGGTGAGAGTGGGGCTGGCTGTCCTCAGACGGAGCCTCTGCCGCTGGAGCCACCGGAGCGGGCTGGGCTGGGTCCTCCCTGGGCCGAGCTGGCAGCGGGACCGGCGTCCTATGCGGTCCTGGCGACCGAGTTCTGGCTTGGCCGCCTGTGGCATTTCCTGCTGCAGCTGCTTCTGGGGCTGGCACTGAGCTGGAGGCTCGGCCTGTGCAAGTGGCTTTAGTGTCAGTGACTCCAGAGCTCCTGATCTTGCTTTTGGCGCATGTGAACAAGTGTTAGGGGAAAGGAACAGCAGAGTCGGAAATGCAAAGTGGGAACCCTGGGGAAGGAAAGGAAGAGGGATTGCAGCTGGGTAGGACATGGACAAGCTGTCTAAGGAGGAGAAAGGACCTGGTGGGGGAAGACAGCAGCCAGTCTGGGTAGGTTCCATGACCCTAGGAAGCGCCTCCCTGAGGGACATGTGCTGATATGCACCTTGGACGTTTTACAGCTCCATTCATGTTCTTTCATCTAATTTAACGCAGGGTTTAGAGTAAAGTGTTTTTTTAAAATATGCCTCTGACTATTCCAGGAAGGGACCACTCCTTACCCAGGTCCAGGCAAGGGGAGGAGAAACATGGAGCAGCACTGACAAGTCTGCACACTTAGGAAGCCCCTTGTTGCTGCCCCTCATGTCTGTGCGCCCTCCGCTCTGCAATGTGTTCTTACTTTCCACGTTTGCTTTCTCTCCTGCTGAAATAAACCTTGATGGCTACAGCTGCTGCTGGGATTGGCTGCATGTGTACTGTGACCAGTTTTTTACTTAGTCCAAGGAATCCAGTTGCTTATCCTTATGCTTATGTGATGAGCCCTTTACAAGTGAGCTATGTCTTCGAAGTCAAATTGAGGTTTTCTTTAGCATTTTATCTGGTGTGCTGAAAATAATCCCTCTGTGATCTTTGTTTTTGTTTTGGAATTGGGTTGATTAGAGGTAGAGATGATGTTTTTCGTCTTATTTAGAGAAGACAGAGAGTGCCTGATTGAAGGGTCCCCATGGGAACAGCCATCACCTATGGCTCATTGCTTTAATACAACTGGAAACCTGGCTTCTGTGGCCAGCATCTGATCAATCTTCTTTCATCTGAAGAGTGAAGAGATGTAAAGAAGAAGCTGAATTTGTAGTCCCTAAGTGTTTTGGATAGGTGATAACTGCAGCGAGATAGGGGTCATTAGAAATGTTTCTGCAGAGGGGACGATTGTTAATTGAGTGCGTTAAAAATACTGCATTTTTATGTTCATGAATTTTTGTTCCACATGTGTGTAAGTGCACCATGTGTGTCCAGTGCCCATGGAGGCCAGAGGAGTACACTGAATTCCCCAGGCTCACAGGAGTAGTGCTCATGAAGTTCTGGAGGAGGCCAGATGAACCCATAGTGTAATGGGTCGGGGAGGTTGTCAAGGGAATAGGCAAGTTCATTTATGTGATAGGCCAAGGATTGACTGGAAGAGTCAGAAAATTAAAACCTGAAGAAAGCAAGAGTAATAGCTGTCCTGAAGTAAGAAACAGCTCCTTTTTGGAAAGTGGGGGTCCCGGTGCTGGCAGTCCGTTAAATAGGCATTGTGTCCAGGGTCTTGTATGGTTACTGGATTGTCCCTTTCCCTTTCTCCTTATTGACCCTGTTTGGATTTCCAGCCCCAGTCGGCTTTTCTTCCCTCCAGTCTTCAACACAATGTCTCCTGGGAACAAGTTGTTGCCATCTTCAGAAACCTGCTATAACTTTCCCTTACATCCTGTATCCCTTCTCACTCTCTTTCCCTCCATAGAAATGAACCTTGTACCTTGATTGCAATTAGAGATTTGAACTTAACCTGATTATGCCAGGTCAATCATCTTTGAGTGGTCCTTTGTATAGTAGGTGACTTCTAAGATTGACCTGATCCCCTGAGATAATGCTAATGAATGATCATAAAAAGCTGAGCATTGTGTTGGCCTGTGTTTATTCTGGTAATCATTATGGGCTTGAGAGTCTTTCCTGGAGGCAGCATTGATAATGAGCCTATAAGGACAGGGTTCTTTTATTGTCAGAGAGATCGATAACTGCAGGAGTGTTGAGTGCCTGCTTTAGGAGGTCCAGAGTCTGGGTCATCCAAATGGTCTAATGCAATCAATTTTCTTTTTTTTTTTTTTTTTTTTTTTTTTTTTTTTT
>VZQC01004674.1:493884-520272 GCA_009823505.1 Rhizomys pruinosus | reverse complement strand
TTTTTTTTGGTTTTTCGGGGTGGGGGTGGGGGGAAGGGTTTATTCAGCTATCTCCCAGGTCATAGTTCATGAGTATATTTTTTTTATCACATTCAGAAGCCCACCCTTTCTCCAGCCTCTCTGAGCCCTGGAAGGCCAAAGTTTGATACCCGTGTCCTATTCAGGGATAAGCAGTCTGCATCTGCTATTCCTGGACCTTGGCCAGTTGTTTGTCTCTGTTTTAATCATGATCTGCAGTACAAGGAAACTTCACTGATGAGAACAGTGAGATGCGTTAATCTATGAGTAACAGTAAGTCATTAGAAGTTGGTTTAGGAGCTGGAGAGATGGCCTAGCGATTAAGAGCACCAACTGCTCTTACAGAGGACCCAGGTTCAATCCCCAGCACCCACATGGCAGTGGAGAAATGTCTATAATTCCAATTCCAGGAAACCTCCAGTTCCAGGGGAATCGTACACCCTCTTTTGACCTCCAGGGCATTGCACGACATGGGTGCACAAACCTACATGCAGACAGTACATTCATATAAATAAATAAATAAATAAATAAATTAGTTTAAAAAAAGAAGTTGGTTTAATATGCTGCTTATTTTGCAGAATAACATTCCTGTAGTCACTGCAGTGTTCTATTACCTGCTACCCAAAGGTTCATTTCTACACCTGACATCAGCATCAGAGATTGGCTCCATTTTGTGAAGTGGACTTCAGATCCAGTCAGAAAGTAGCTGGTTACTCCCATAAGACTGTGGCACAATTGTACCACTGTGCATATTTTGCTAATGCTTGTAGCATGCACCATTCATGGCAGCTCCCTCTTCTGGTGGCATACATAGCACCTTGCAGCACTACTAACACTAGTCAGCACAGAGGAAGCTTTGAAGTCACTGGCAGCATGATCTCTCCTTGTTTCTTCCACAACTTGTGTATGCAGTGTCTGCAGCAGTAGGATCTTACTCTGAAGTTGTCATGGGTAACCAAGAGCAGGCACAAGTGTCTGCGTTGTTTGATGGCTCATGGGACCCCATCAGTAGATTCAAAGAGGGAGTCCCTGTCCCCCTCCATTCCTTAATCTGTTTATATTACATATGCATATGCTTTAGGAAGTTTCTGTCCTGGTAGGGTTGCAAATGACTGTTTGGTTTGTTACTGTTGGTTTGGGTTTTGTTTTTTTGTTTTGTTTTGTTTTCTTGACACAGGGTCTCCCTGTAGTCCCAGCTGCCCTGGAACTTGGTTTGTGGACCAGGCTGGCTTTATACTCACAGAGATCTGCCTGCCTCTGCCTCCCAAGTGCTGGGATTAAAGGCATGCTCCACCAGGCCTGGCATTATTATCGTCTTTGGAAACAGGGTCTGCCCATACCTTCAGGTCACTTGGAGTCACTCTGTAGACTAGGCTGGCCACAATCTCACAAAGATCTTCTTGTCTCTCCCCTCCTCCTGTCTAAACCTTCCCTGTGCTTCCATTAAAGGCTTGAACTGCCTTCTAATAAAATGGCTATAAACTTTTAGTAAAGGACCAACAGTTAGGTTCCAGTTCACTTTTCCATGGCTGGGACAAAATATTCTGACCAACCCCAACTTGGGGAGGAAAGGGTTTATTCAGCTCACATCTCCTGGGTCACAATTCCTCATTTAGGGAGTCCAAGGTAGGAACTCAGGAGCTGAAGCACAGGCCATGGAGGAATTCTTACTGGCTTCTTCCCCTGGCCCATGCCCAGGCTGCCTTTTCTTTAAATTCTTTTTAAACTTTTTTTTTATGTGTATGGGAATTAGTTTTGGCCTTTTATCTTTACCTTATGATTTGGAAGGCCCTGAAATCTGTTAGGGAAAATATCACTATGTTATTCTTTGACTTTGACAGTGGCTAGACACTTGCTGATTGATCCCAGTCAGTTTTTCCTTCAGTACCAAATTGTCTGGTTTGGCAATCTGTGAATTTTACCCTTAAGAGTATAAAATGAAATCACGGGTTTTGGTGGCCCTACTTCCTGCCATTCCCTATTGCAGTCCTTTTTTCCTCTTTTCTTCCTGAGATGGGTGTTTTGCTCCATATCATAGGCCGACTTGGACTTCTGCGCTCATGTGCATGTTTGTCTCATTGTCTGACAGAGCTGTGACTATACACATGCCAACAAAACTGACTACACTGAGTTCTTTCTGAAGCACATTCCCTCTTTATACTTCCTTTATTTGCATTGGACCTTACTTAAAAAACAAAGTATTGTTTTATGATATTTAAATATTTACTGTGTATCCTATTGATTATTTGACTAAAATTGTTAGTCAGTGACTGGAGAGATCACTCAGTGATAAAGAGTAATGATTGTTAGCTGGGTGCAGTGGCACATACCTTTAATCCTAGCACTTGGGAGGCAGAGGCAGGCGGATCTTTGTGAGTTCAAGGCCAAGCCTGGTCCACAGAGTGAGTTCCAGGCCAGCTGGGGCTACAGGGAGACTCTGTCTCGAAAAAGAAAAAAAAAAAAAAAAAAGAGTAATGATTGTTCTTGCAGAGCACCCTGGTTCTACTCCCACACCTATATGGCAGCTAACAATCATCAGTAACTCAGGGTCCAGGGAATCCCTCTTCTATCTCTGATTGCATTCCACATACATGCATGCAAAATAAAAATAGTAAAATTGTGCTTGAGTAAACTGCTTACAGCAGCATATTCACTATTTCTTTGGAAAGCACATAGAATGGGTTCATTTCCCCACTTAAGAAGTTGTGACATTATGTGTGAATTTGTGCCCAGCAGAGAAACTCATTACACCAATGTCTCTTATTATTTGAGGTGACATAGACTACTGATGCTCTAGGTATCTCTGAGTTTTGACTAGATTGATGGACTTTCAGAATGAGATCCATTCATAATATAGAACAGAGTTTCTATAAATCATTTATGCTTGGTGATTTTATCATTTGTGTTCATGTAATCTCGGCCATCAAAACTTAAACACTATGTGCTGCAATTCCTAAGGACAAGAAGGTTCTTTCATGCTAATTGACCTCTGCTCTATACATTACTTGATCAGGCTTTCTTAAGACAGGTACTAAATATGCATTGTAGATAGACAATTGGGGCAGAACAGCAGCACATCTCACACCTTGTGCTCAATAGTGAGAGGAGTGTCCCTCTAGTGTTTCCTTTCAGAACCGCCCGTAGCTTGCATTAGAACTTCTGTGTTGTGGAACAGAATCTGTGCATAGCACAGAGTTATAAGAACGTATTACCAGTGGAGTCTATGGAATGTTTAGGAGTCTGTGACACTTGAGGATGTTGCCCTGAGCTTCGCCCAGGAAGAATGGGCTTTGCTGGATCCTTCTCAGAAGAAACTCTACAGAGATGTGATGCTGGAAACCTGCAGGAACTTCACTTTTATAGGTAAGAATATCATCTTCCCTTCCCTTACTATACTAAGAAACAAGTGTTCCTTACAGTTGATGCTGTTCTATGATTTGGAATATTGAAAGGGAAGAATGTAGTGTGTAACTCTGGCATGGCTTATATATGCTAAAGCTAGAAATTTAAGTTATCCCTAATTTCTAATTCTTCAAAATTTTCTTTGACTACATTTTAGGAAACAGTTGTGAAGATGAGAAGATTAAAGACCATTATAAAAGTTCTGGAAAAAATCTAAGGTAATTTCATACCAGAGAAGGAAAGTTTCTTTGAAGGAATTTTAAGAATATTTATATTTGTTTAAAGATTTGTGTGTCCCTGTGCGTGTGTGTGTGTGTGTGTGTGTGTGTGTGTGTGTGTGGTGTGTGTGTGTGTGTGTGTGCGTGTGCGTGTGTGTGTGTGTGTGTGTTCACAAACTGTGGCGCATATTTACCACACAGTCAGAAGAAGTTGCTCAACTCATAAAAATGGAATTAGAAGAGCTTATGAGCTGTCTTGGGTGCTCACAACCAAAGTCTGGTGCTCTGAAAACTGGCAACTGTGCTTAACACCTGAACATGTCTCCAGCCTGTCATTTAAGGTATTTTTATTTGAGCATATCCGAGTAAATAAACAATAAGCAGAACTTTTTATATCATTAGGAAATGTAAAATGTACCTCAATTTAAGAATCTTATTTAGTGTTTGCAGGGCATGTCACATGAAATTGTACTAGGACATCAAATTATCAAATATCACATTTTTTCTGATACTCATGTGGGAATCATATTGTAGAATTGTCAATCTATTCAGTCTCCAGTCATTCACATCTGGCAGAAAATATATTCTTTACAAAATTGTCAAAATGGTATATGCTGTACACTTAGTAGTAAATACTAATACATCAACTTTTATTAATATACTTGTCCTTTTTATAGAAGTTTCATGATTGAGACATTCTGTGAGCATAAAGAAGATTTTCAGGATGGAGAAACTTGCATGTGGGTACCAAATGTCAGTTTGATCATGAAAATTTCTAGTGATGCTCTCAGAAGATACAAAGAATATAGAAAGGCCTCAGCTTATGGCAGTTCACTTCAAGCATCAGGAGAAACTCAAGCCATGAGAAAGCAGTATCAGTGTAATACATGTTTGAAAGGTCTGAGTTCTTCCAATTCTGTTCAAGGACATGAAAGAATTCATCACCCTGAAAACCCCTATGAATGTAATTATAGTCACCTTAAAGTGCAAGGAAAAAATCATACTAGGGCGCTCCCCTATGTTGGTAAACAATGTGGTAAAACCTTTGCAGAAGACAGCTCCCTTGAACTACATGAAAAATTTCATACTGGAGAAAATCCATATGAATGTAAAGAGTGTGGAAAACCCTTTAAACTGTCTAGTACACTAAAAGTACATGGAAATATTCATAGTAGAGAAAAGCCCTATGAATGTAAACAGTGTGGTAAAGCCTTTAGATATAATCATCTTCTTCAAAGTCATGAAAAAATACATGCTGACAAGAAATGTTATTCATGTAAACAGTGTGGAAAAACATTTATACGGAAGACTTACCTTCAAAAACATGAAAAAACACATACTGGAGTGAAACCTTATGCCTGTAAACAATGTGGAAAAGCCTTTACACGGTTCTGTCACCTTCAAAGACATGAAAGAATTCATAGTGGAATAAAACCCTATGAATGTAAAGAATGTGGTAAAGCATTTAGAGATAACACTGACCTTCAAAATCATGAAAAAACACATACTGGAGAAAAACCATATGAATGTAAAGAATGCGGAAAAGCCTTTACGCGGTCCAGTCAATTAAAAGTACATGAAAGAATTCATACTGGAGAAAAACCCTATGAATGTAAACAGTGTGGTAAAGACTTTAGATATAATACTCTTCTTCAAAGTCATGAAAGAATTCATACTGGAGAAAAACCCTATGAATGTAAACAGTGTGGGAAAGCCTTTAGATCTAATACTCTTCTTCAAAGTCATGAAAAAATTCATACTGGAGAAAAACCCTATGAATGTAAACAGTGTGGGAAAGCCTTTAGATCTAATTCTCTTCTTCAAAGTCATGAAAGAATTCATACTGGAGAAAAACCCTATGATTGTAAACAGTGTGGGAAAGCCTTTAGATCTAATACTCTACTTCAGAGTCATAAAAGAATTCATACTGGAGGAAAATCCTATGAATGTAAACACTGTGGCAAAGCCTTTATGTGGAATAGTTATCTTAAAAATCATGAAAGAGTGCATACTGGAGAAAAACCCTATGAATGTAAACACTGTGCCAAAGCATTTATATGTAATAGGTATCTTAAAAGTCATGAAAGAGTGCACACTGGAGTGAAACCTTATGTCTGTAAACAATGTGGAAAAGCCTTTAGACAGTGGAGTAACCTTCAAAGACATGAAGGAATTCATACTAGAGAAAAACCGTTTAAATGTAAACAGTGTGGTAAAGCCTTTATATGGAATAGTTATCTTAAATATCATGAAAGAGTGCATACTGGAGTGAAACCTTATGCCTGTAAACAATGTGGAAAAGCCTTTAGACAGTGTGGTAACCTTCAAAGTCATGAAAGAATTCATACTGGAGAAAAACCCTATGAATGTAAACAGTGTGGTAAGGCCTTTAGAACTAGTAGTCTTCTTCAAAGTCATGAAAGAATTCATACTGGAGAAAAACTGCATGAATGTAAACAGTGTGGTAAATCTTTTAGTTCTAATAGTATTCTTCAAAGTCATGAAAGATTTCATACTGGAGAAAAACCCTATGAATGTGCACAGTGTGGTAAAGCATTTATATGTAATAAGTATCTTAAAAAACATGAAAAAGTGCATACTGGAGAAAAACCCTATGAATGTAAACACTGTGGTAAAGCATTTCTATGCAATAGGTATCTTAAAATTCATGAAACAGTACATACTGGAGTGAAACCTTATGCCTGTAAACAATGTGGAAAAGCCTTTCCATTCTCCAGTAAGCTTCGAAGACATGAAAGAATTCATAGTGGAATAAAGCCCTATGAATGTAAACAATGTGGTAAAGGCTATACAGATAACCGTGACCTTCAACGTCATGAAAAAACACATACTGGATAAAAACCACATGATTGTAAACAGTGTGGTAAAGCCTTTCCAGATAAACATGACCTTCAACATCATGAAAAAACACATACTGGAGAAAAATCATATGAATGTAAACAATGTGGTAAAGCCTTCAGATGGCACCATTATCTTAAGTTGCATGAGAACCTTCATAGTGGAGAAAACCCATATGAATGTAAACAATGTGGCAAGGCCTACATTTCCTACTTGTCTACTGGTCCATGAAAGGAAGCATTCTGGAGAAGAACCATATGAATGTAAAAAGTATGGTAAAGCTTTTAGATGGAACAGTGGTCTTGAAAGACATGAAAAAAACATACTGGAGAAAAATTCATACATACTGTATGAATGTAAACAATGTGGTAAAGTCATATTCAGAGGCAAGTAAAACATACTGGATAGAAACCCTATGTATATAAACAATTTGGCAAAGCTTATACACTGTACAATAAACTTGAAGTACATGAAATTTCATACTGGAGAGAAACCCAGTGTAAACCATGTGGAAAAACCTTTATACATAATGAATGATTTGAAGGACTTGAAGAAAAACACACAATGAGGAGGGACTGTGTGAATTCATGGAAATTGCTGACAACAATTCATCCATTCCTGTGGCTCTTAATTTTTTTTTATATAATGCATTTAGATCTTTGTGGGTGGGGTTGTGGAGATAAACATCCCTGTGACTAACCTTGAACCACTATACCTTGCCTACAGTGGTGGAATTCATCCCCGAAAATGTAAGCCAGCATCAACCCTTCTTTTCTTCCCCATATTTTGCTGCAGAAGTGAGAACAGTAACTAAAAAGTGTCTCATTCCTTGTTGGATTGCAAGTTGGTTTTTGTTTTGTTTTCTTTTTCTGTTGGTGGTTATTACTGGGTGTTTGTTTGTTTCTTTGTCTTAATATTTGAGTGTATGTGTCCAATGTCTCTGGAGTCCTGAAGAGGGCATTATCTCACCTGTAATTGGTATTATCTACAGTTTTTGGTAGACATTTGGGTGCTAGAATTTGAATCCTGATTCTCTACAAGAGCAACAACTAAACCATCACTCTGGCCTTAAATTATAATTTTTTTCTTTTAATATTTTTTAATTTATATTTATTTATTTTTATGTGTTCAAATGTAATATCTGCATGTAAGTTTGTGCACCCGTGTCATGCAGTGCCACGGAGGACAGAAAAGGGCGTCAGATTCCCCTGGAACTGGTGTTAAAGACGGTTCTAAGCCGCCATGTGGGTGCTGGGGATTGAACCCGGGTTGGCACTCTTAACCTCTAGGCCATCTATTTGGCCTCCTAAGTATAATATTTTTCAATACCTTTTGTTCCTAAATGTGCTGACCTGATTCTGATCTGCTTTCACTAGTGTGACCAAATGTTCAGCATTATCTGCTCGGACTGGGGAACATTTCCACCAAGTTCTTAAGGTCATTCTCCAGGAGAACTCCAGTTCCAGGGGAATCTGAGACCCTCTTCTGAACTCCGCGGCGTTGCACAGACTTGCATGCAGACAGTACATTCATACACATACAGAAATAAATAAAATTTAAAAAAAAGTTTAAAGGGCCTTCCAAAGATTAAATATGTCTCTGAGTCCCTGTGGTGAAATCACTTATGCTTTGAAATCATCTGGTGACCTGAACCTGGCAGCACGTCAGCAGAGCATAGACTACACAAAGTTAGATTCCAGAGTTTCAGAAACAACATTAGAAATGAGAATTTAAAATCAGAGTTCTAGTCTGGTTAGAGGAAATCTCAGCTGTCACAAAATGCAAGTGGAAAGGAAAATAGTAAACTGGGGTAGGGGAGCACACTGGGAGAATTATTCATATTGTTTTTTGGTAATTTGGTGAAAATGAAGCACATTGAAAACAAATATTTCACAGAACAAGCTACAGTCTTCATGATGGTACAAATAGAGCATGATGCTGGTGGTTTAGACAAGCTACACTGATTGCATTAAAAACATGGCGAATGTTAGACTTCAGGATGCAAGGTAATGTGATAAAGAATTAGAAACAGAATCTGACCTTCAATAGATGCAGATCACAGAGGGTCAGAAGCCTATCTTTGAGAATGGAGGGGGGGCATTGGAGTTGATAGATAGGCCCAGACAGTCCCAGAAATGGGTTTGTGTCTTCCCTGATTCACACAAGGTAGGGTGTGCTTTCTTGGGTGCTCTGCTCTTTCCTTGGATCAGAGAAGGAGGATGGGGAGTTCTCATACAGGGTTTGATAAGGAACCACATCCAGAAGAAGGATAATAAGGAGTGAGATGTCTTTTGCTAGGGGCCACATCTTCTGAAATAGATTTGTCTCCTTTCTGGAGGGGAGAAACAGGGTGGGTGGGTAGTCAGTGCCTTAAGCCATTTCTCTGGCTGATTTTCCTTCAGGGAAAAAATAAAAAATGCCAAATACTAAATTCCAAGCTGAAACCAAATGGTTTCAGTAACCACCCTGAAAGATTATTTTACTGAAAGAAGAGTTTTCTGAGCAAATGGCACAGTGCCCATATTGAGGTCAGAGGACAGCTTGTGGATACCAGTTCTCTCCATCCACCAGGTGGGTCTTGGGTATTGAACTCAGATCA
The DNA here is from genome assembly GCA_009823505.1 of Rhizomys pruinosus. Lineage (NCBI taxonomy): Eukaryota > Metazoa > Chordata > Mammalia > Rodentia > Spalacidae > Rhizomys > Rhizomys pruinosus. The sequence goes on along the minus strand of VZQC01004674.1, from coordinate 511,176 downwards.
TCATTCTTGGTGGCAGGTGCCTTTCTGACTAAGCCATCTGACCGGCCCTTTTATTCTGGATTAATTGTTATTGTGTCCCTGCCACAGTGTGCATGTGGAGGACAAATGACAATTTTCTGGACTTAGTTCTTTCCTTTTACCTCATGGGTTTCAGGGATGGAAACCAGGCAGCCAAGCTTTCATGGCAAGTGCCCGACGTGCTGAGACATCTGGCACAACTCTTTTTTAAATGAGAACAATTACTGTAAGAACAAGCCTAATGGTAATTTATTCCAGTGATTGTCACAGGAGAGTGGTCTCCTTCCTTGAAGTTTATCCCCATGTGATACCTTAGTTGTGTTTTTGTTGTTGTTAATTCTTTCTTTTTCATTGACCAATAAAAATCATATCTATTTGTTATATGTAATACAACATTTTGAAATATCTGTACTCTGTCAACATAATCAGTTGAGATGATTAATAGATGTATTTCCCCAAGTGCTTATCTTTGGGGGAGTTGCTGAGAGCACTTGTCCAGTCTATTTTCAGTGGCTTTAAAAATACATTGTTTCGGGGATGGAGAGATGGCTCAGCAGTTAAGAATGCCAACTGGGGGCTGGAGAGATAGCCTAGCAGTTAAGAGTGCCAAATGCTCTTGCAGAGGACCAGGGTTTGATCCCCAGCACCCACATGGCTGCTGAGCACCCTCTGTAACTCCAATTCCAGGAGAACTTCAGTTCCAGGGGAATCCCGCACCCTCTTCTGACCTCCGCGACATTGCACAACACGGGTGCACAAACCTACATGCAGACAGTACATTCATACACATAAAAAATAAAATTTAAAAAACATACAATGTTGGGCTGGGAATGGTGGTGCATGCCTTTAATCCTAGCACTTGGGAGGCAGAGGCAGGAGGATCTTTGTGAGTTCAAGGCCAGCCTGGTCTACAGAGTGAGTTCCAGGACAACTGGGGCTACAGGGAGACCCTGTCTGGAAAAGACAAAAAAAAGTTAAATTAATTGTCATTGGGCCATTTTCTTCCCTACAAAATGTTACTTTACTGGATATTTTATATATATATGTATATATATATATAATATTTTATATATATGTATATATAATATTTTATATATATGTATATATAATATATATGTGTATATATATGTATATACATATATATTAGTTTTTCATAGATATTTGCTTGTGTAATTATCCTATTGAGACTTCATGGCTGAGTGTGACTTGTTAGGGCTGTCAAGACTCAGGCTCTGAGTGTAACAGCTGCTAAATTATTATTTTTTTGTCTTTTTTGAGACAGGGTCTCCCTCCAGCTCACTATGTACACCAGGCTGGCCTTGAACTCACAAAGATCTGCCTGCCTCTGCCTCTGCCTCCTGAGTGCTAGGATTAAAGGAGTGACTTTTGAATTAATACCCTGGTTGAAAATAACTTAAAATGCAATTAAATTTGGTTCCACACTGTGACTTGAAAGCTCTTAAGATTATAATACGCAGTTTCTACATGCTCTTTGTCCTGTAACTTATGTTGAACTACGTCAAGTGATGTGAAACCTAAATGCAAAGCATTCCCTTTGTTCTTGGGGTTTCTCAGGGGATTTCTTCTGTGAGTGTCCTTTGAGGCTTGCTGTGTGAGCTTCCCTTGAAGGTCTTTGGCCTCACACTGGGATCCCTTTCATTGGGTCTCTCTGTCTCTCTCACCTCTCATCTCACTTATTCTACTCTAAATGAAGTTGCCTACAAGTTGTAGGTTTTTTGTATTAAAGATTCAGTTTTTATGTAAGTCTTCTGTCTGTCTGTCTGTGTCTACTCAAAGAGTACAGTTGTCTACAGTGGTTAGAGGATAAGAGATCCCCTTGGAACTGGAGTTACATGTTGTGAGTGGCCTCATGTGGCTGGTGGGAATCAGAGTCAGGTCATCTGTAAGTCCACCTGGCAAGCACTGAGCCATCTCTCCAGTCCCCTCTGCAGGGTTAAAGGGAAGCCTTTCCTTCTCCTTAAGGCCCCCACCATGGTGGCCTCACCCTGTATTGTAGCATTTGCTGTCTAATGTTCTTCCCACCTCTAGGTTCCATCATAGTCCCAAAGGCCTGTGTGCTTATAAATCTCATTCCTGAAGGGAATCATGTCAGCTTTACTTTTCTTGACTGACCACTGTTCCTCTATTATCTCTTCATTGTTAACCTTTAACAGAGGCTCAGTGGGTTTTGAGTCCTAAAGCAAGAGGATGGACTTGATCATTAAGCCACTTGACTTGTTGATCCCTGAGATTAGTTACATGTCTATGTCTAACTTGACTGACAAGGTAGGATAAGCATAAGATGTCAATATGTGTTCATCCACATGAACTGATCCCCACGGGGTACCTCAGGAATAGTGTCAGGTGAACAGAAATCTTAGGTAACATTTTATAAGGGGCTTTCTGATTATTAACAGAAACTTGGATTCTGGGTGTGACGGATGCTGAGGTGGATGTGCAGGTTCAGTTAGATGATGGAGTTATTTCCACATGGGAAGTGGGGACCTGGGAAGTTCCAGCATGTGTCCACATCTAGGAAGAGAGGGAGTCATTGTAAAAAGGAGTAAATTAAGATAGGAAAGAAATGTGTGGGGTACCAAAGCCACTGCAAAGAAGGGTTCAAACTCTGGGCGGTATTGTTACCCAGCCATGGCTGTTTCATTTTCTCACGACCATTTGAAATAGTTTGTAACTACAGTTCCAGGGAACCTGATGCCCTATTTTTCTCTCTGATGTTATTGCACACATGTTCTATCTTTATACACATGGATGCAAAACACACGTACACATAAAAACAAACCCGCCCTTTCTGTCCAATCAGGAGCGCTGGTGGGCAATGGAGGCGGGCTCTTTCTGTGGCATCCAATCAGGTTCTGCTCTGTAGGATGAGCCCCCAGCAAAGCAAGGCGCTGCTTGTGCCCCAGTGCTGGTTAGGCCTTTACATTTCCTATTTATCTACTGGTCCATGAAAGAAAGCATTCTGGAGAAGAACCATATGAGTGTAAAGAGTATGGTAAAACTTTTAGATGGAACAGTGGTCTTGAAAGACATGAAAAAAACATACTGGAGAAAAATTCATACATACCGTATGAATGTAAACAATGTGGTAAAGTCATCTTCAGAGGCAAGTAAAACATACAGGATAGAAACCCTAGGTATATAAATAATTTGGCAAAGCCTTTATACTGTACAATAACCTTGAAGTACATGAAAATTTCATACTGGAGAGAAACCCAATGTAAACCATGTGGAAAAACCTTTACACATAATGGATGTTTTGAAAGACTTGAAGAAAAACACACAATGAGGAGGGACTGTGTCAATTCAGGGAAATTGCTGACAGCAATTCATCCATTCCTCTGGCTCTTAAATTTTTTTTTATAATGCATTTAGATCTTTGTGGGTTGGGTTGTGGAGATAAACATGTCTGTGACTAGCCTTGAACCACTATACCTTGCCTACAGTAGTGGAATTCATCCCCTGAAAATGTAAGCCAGCATCAACCCTTCTTTTCTTCCCCATATTTTGCTGCAGAAGTGAGAACAGTAACTAAAAAGTATCTCATTGGTTGTTGTATTGGGAGTTAGTTTTTTGTTTTTGTTTTTTTCTGTTGGTGCTTATTACTGGGTGTTTCTTTGTCTTAATATTTGAGTGTATGTGTCCAATGTCTCTGGAGTCCTGAAGAGGGCATTATCTCACCTGTAATTGGTATTATGGACAGTTTTTAGTTCATATTTGGGTGCTATAATTTGCATCCTGCTTCTCAACAAGAGCAACCACTAAACCATCACTCTGGCCTTAAAGTATAATTTTGTTTTCTTTTGATATTTTTCAATTTTATTTATTTATTTTTATGTGTATGAATGTACTGTCTGCATGTAAGTTTGTGCACCCATGTTGTGCAGTGCTGAGGAGGTCAGAATAGGGTGTCAGATTCCCCTGGAACTGGAGTTAAAGAAGGTTCTCAGCTGCCATGTGTGTGGTGGGGATTGAACCCGGGTCCTCTGCAAGAGCAGTTGGCACTCTTAACTGCTAGGCCATCTCTTTGGCCCCTGAAGTATAATTTTTATCCATAGCTTTTGTTCCTAAATGTGCTGACCTGAGGGTGATCTGCTTTCACTAGTGTGACCAAATGTTCAGCATTATCTTCTGGGACTGGGGAACATTTCCACCAAGTTCTTAAGGACATTCTAAATGGCCTTCCAAAGATAAAATATGTCTCTGAGTCTCTGTGGTGAAATCACTTATGCTTTGAAATCATCTGGTGACCTGAACCTGGCAGCACCTCAGCAGAGCATAGGCTACACAAAGTTAGATTCCAGAGTTTCAGAAACATTAGAAATGAGAATTTAAAATCAGTTTTCTAGTCTGGTTAGAGGAAATCTCAGCTGTTACAAAAAGAAAGTGGAAAGGAGAATAGTAAACTGGGGGGGTCGCACTGGGAGAATTATACTATTTTTGGTAAGTTGGTGAAAATCAAGCACATTGAAAACATATTACAGGGCTGGAGAGATAGCCTAGTGGTTAAGAGCACTGACTGCTCTTGCAGAGGACCTGGGTTCGATCACATAGTGGGGGCATGGGAACTTCAGACTACACCTTGATTTTGTCTATTTTCTCGTTCTTTATTTTTTGTTGTCATTTTTGAGACAGAGTCTCCCTGTACCCCTGGTTGGCCTGGAACTAGGCCTGTAGACCAGACTGGCCTTGAACTCACAGAGATGACCTCCTGAGTGCTGGGATTAAAGGGATACACCACTAAGCCTGGCTTAAAGAGGGTTCTTAGCTGCCATGTGGGTGCTGGGAATTGAACCTGGGTCCTCTGCAAGATCAGTCAGTGCTCTTAACCGCTAAGCCATCTCTCCATCCCCTTTTTGTCTATTTTCATGTTTTGTTGTGTTCAGTATGTGCTTTAGGTTTCTTAGAACTTGAATTTGGTCCTACAGAATCATGGGGTAAAAAAAAAAAAAATTTGAATTTGTTCTCTGTCATTCTGAAAATATCCTCAGCAGAAATCCCTACCCTAACTAATAATCAGTGATCAGAGAACACTTGCTCAGACCTGTTATAAAGTATGTTACAGAAAATTGGAAGAACACATTCCAAATAACAAACAGCAGATGCTATGGAAGTGGAAAGGAAATTAAAGGGAACATACAGTCCACCCGCCTACAGGGAAGACCAGTCATGTTAATTCCCTTTCTATCCAAATTGGGGTAATCATTCTTCTAAAGCCACTGTCCTTTTTCAGTTGCATACCTGAGTTTGCTAGTGTCCTCTCCTGGAAGCTCCAGGGACATCCACACATTAAGGCTTACTGCAACGTCCTTGGATTAACGTTTGTGGCAGCAACAAGAGATCAAGTGAGCAGACTGCCAGGATCCAGTGTGTTATCCTGTAGCTGGGACACGATGATTCCACCTGCTGAATGGGGCTGGGACTTTCAGAGGTTTTATTGAATGATAGTCTTCAGAGGGCTGGAGAGATGGTTCTGTGGTTAAGAGAACCGGGTGCTCTTGCCAAGGACTCAGGTTCTGTTCCCATCACCCACAGAGGTAATAACCCTCCATATCTCCACTTCCTGGAGGCCCAGTGCTGTCTTCTAGCCTTGGAGGCCATTGTGCCATGTGGTACAAGGAAAACAGCAAACAAAATCAAAATTAATAATTTAAAGAAAGTTTTCAGGAATAAATAAATGACATACCATGTCTGAGATTATGCAATTCCTTGAAATAACATTTTCATGTTGTATGCAACATAAACTCATTTCCACTTGTTGCCAATGCAGTGTCTAGCCCAAATGTGTATCTTAAGTACACAGTAGAATGTGGAAAGTGTTTTGAGAGCTATCATTTTAGTTATGCTTATTTCATTTAAGCATATTTATGTTGAACATTCAGTCTGAACTCAAATTTTATTATGCAGAACAGCCATGTTTAATGAGTCATCCTGGCTCTGGAACATAAGGTAATTAACTGGACAAGAGACCAGGATTTCCCAGAGGGATTCTGGGAAAGCCTATGTAGTCCATCCAGCAGCCAGGACATTTAAGGCATTAATTGTCTTCCACAGATGATAAAATGACATCATTTTGTTATGGTCTACTTCCCACTGAAGTTTTTAATTCTAAGTGACTGGAAGTTTGTGGTTGGAGACAAAAGTCTCACAGTTTCTGAAATATGCTTGAAATTAGAGCTGTTAGAACAAACATCATGATATGTACTTCCACACTCATAAACATGAATGCATGCATACACACAAAAATAGATGCTTAGTTAAATTGACATTCAATTACAAATGCTCTCTTAGTCAAGGGTTACTAAATAGAGCCTGCAAACTATAGTGGAGATTCCTCCTGTGAGATGTCCCACATGTGGCATCTGGCCTCCCCCACCCCTGACCCCCAGGTTCCCAAGACCTGCAAGAAAGGGTCTTCATACCATAGACCTGCAGGGTCTAACAAGTTTACTCGGGCTTACCTGCAAAGCAAATGGAGATAACATACATGCTAAGCAGAGGTTCCTCTCCTCCCACCCCATGTAAATCCAAAGTCCCAGCATGGGATTTGGACCTCTGCCCCCCAGAGACAAAGTGGTAAGCGAGATCCCGGCTCCCATGCATATCTTATGGTTGAGTTTGCTTTCAGAGACACAAGGTAGGATCCAGAGATTTCTAAGAGGGATGTCTCTAGGGTAACTTGTATATCTAAGGACTTTTATCATCTTTGTTGACACATTTCCTGCTTTCATTTAGAATTTCAGGGGAAGCACAGTCTTACTCTTTATCAGGTCTCTACAGGGCTGTATCATCCAGCACCATTGAGGATGGGAATGGAACCTTTATGATTTGACCATGGCAACTTAAAGTATTATTTATTCCTGGTCCTTTTAATAGTTTTTTCTACCTACAATGGAATTTGAACAGGATGAGTTATGGCCTCTTTTCTTTTTTTTTTTTAGTTTTATTTTATTTATTTATGTATATGAATGTACTGTCTGCATGCAGGTCTGTGCACCTGTGTAATGCAATGCTGCAGAGGTCAGAAGAGGGTCTTGGATTCCCCTGGAACTGGAGTTCTCCTGGAATTGTAGTTACAGATGGTTCTCAGCCACCATGTGGGTGCTGGGGATCGAACCTGGGTCCTCTGCAAGAGCAGTCAGTGCTCTTAACCGCTAGGCCATCTCTCCAGCCCCAAGTCATGGCCTCTTAATGACACATGAATTCCACCAAGATATTTCCATAAAGATTCATTTTCTGAAAGACAATAAAAGCAGTTGGATGCGCCATGTCCATAGGCTTTCTATCACATTCACACAATGCTTTCCTTTACAAATGAGCCAGGGAAACCCCAAAGGAATCAAACTCCACCTGAACACTGGCAAAATTCTCCATCTCTGAGGCTCCCGTGGCTCTCATGTTTCATTCTGTTCACCACCAAAAGACTGACAATGTCATCAATTAGTACCTGATTTGGGCTACAGACATCTCCCCACATTGATATGTAATATCCCTACATGGTGTTACAACTAATGTATTTAATAATGACTTGGCATATAACATCATCATAGTGTAACAAAAAGGAATAAAAGTCATGCTACCCTAAGGATTTGGGGATATGTGATTTGAGGTAAGATAAATTTGTGAGCCCTGCCCTTGTTCACTCCCATATTTTTCTAGAATCAATGTTTTGTTTTTTTTTTATGTGTATGAATGTACTGTCTGCATGTAGGTTTGTACACCCATGTCGTGCAATGCTGCAGAGGTCAGAAGAGTGTGTCAGATTACCCTGGAACTGGAGTTCAGTTCTCAGCCACCTTGTGGGTGCTGGGGATCAAACCCAGGTCCTCTGCAAGAGCACTTGAAGCTCTTAACCACTAGGCCATCATTCCAGCCCCTAGAATCGATGTTACAGTGTGGTTTGAGTATGTGTGGTTATAATTTCCTTAGCGGAAGTTTAAACAGTGTTGAACCCTCCTATCTTGGTTCCTATCACAAGAAAGGCTTGATTTTCCCAGACAACAGCCTGGGAAACTAGTGAGTTTATTATGCTTACTTACAGATCATTTGGTAAGGGTTGACAGACAGGAAGGAATGTGGTGGCTGGATTCCAAAGGCCTCACTGGCAAGTCTTCATCCAAGCATGGATGCTGAGCTGTACAAAATGGCAAAATATCTTCCCCGTGGCTTCCTCTGTTTATATACTCTTAGCCCCTTCCCTTGATGCAAGTAGGGATGACTGGTTACTTGGGAGGTGTGGCTGACACTCTCCACCCATAATCTATTGCAGAGCATAATAGTCAACAAGTTTAATTGTGATGATGTGGTGTGACCCACCTTGAGAAGAAGGGTTTCTGTCTCTGGTCTGTCAGAGGATAGTCCTATGCAACAATATGAAACAATATCCATATTTTCATGTATGTTCACACTTGGTCCCAGGCTTCTGAGCTTCTTTTTAAATATTGTTGAATCTGTCAGAAATGGAGTCTTGATACAGATGATGGGTCATTGGGAACTGGTCTTGAGTTTTATAGAGAGCCCAGATTCCTGTTTGCTCTGCCTCATGCTGATAGACACAGTGTGAATAGCCAGTCTCTTCTGCTCTCACCATGCCTTCCTTCCCTGCCATGATGGAATGAATCCCCTGAAAATGTAAGCCAACATCAACCCTTCCTTTATTACAAAACGTCTTCCCCATATTTTGATGCAGCAGTTAGAAAAGTAACTAAAAAGTATCTCATTCCTTGTGAGATTTTAAAGGGTTTTCCTGTTGGTAGTTATTACTGAGTTTTTCTTTGTTTGAATATCTATGATTGTATGTGTCCAATGTCTCTGGAGTCCTGAAGAGGGCATTATCTCACCTGTAACTGGTATTATGGACAGTTTTTAGTTGATGTTTGTGTGCTAGAATTTGAATCCTGGTTCTCTACAAGAGCAACCACTGAATCATCTCTCTAGCCTTGAAGTATAATTTTTTTTAAATATTTCTCTGTGTGTGATTTGTTGTTTTATTTTCCTTTTTGGTCTTACACTTTTTTTGGTATTTTTGAGACAAGGTCTCCCTTTCAGTACCAGGTGAAGACCAGTCTGTAGACCAGGCCGGCCTTGAACCCACAGAGATCCACCTATCTCTGCCTCCTGAGTGCTGAAGTATAATTTTTATCAATAGCTTTTGTTCCTAAGTGTGCTGACCTGAGGATGATCTGCTTTCACTAGTGTGACCAAATATTCAGCATTGTCGGCTCAGGTGGATTGTTCTTTATGCAACTAAGACCTCCCTTGGTTTGATCAATCAGTTTGGTCCATTGATTTAGACTGAGCTGGCTGCTAGAGTCCTGTCTTTTTTACTCTCTATTGCTGTGATTTAAAGGACACTGACCAAAATCTGCCCAGTGCTGACTGAGAGACAGCTTGTTGTGTGATTCCTGGGAGAACAAGGTCCCAGGAAGGGAGCCTCCATCCTTCTGATTCTCCAGACAGAACCCTACAAGTCATGAAGTGTGTGACCACAAGCTACTGTTGTTATGCCAATTAAAATATCATCTTACCTCATATTAAAACAATTTCCACAAATGCATTGCATATGCCATCATATTTTTTTTTTTATCTTTTTGAGACAGGGTCTCCCTGTAGCCCCAGGTGTCCTGGAACTCACTCTGTAGACCAGGCTGGCCTTGAACTCACAAAGATCTGCCTGCCTCTGCCTCCCAAGTGCTAGGATTAAAGGAGTGAGCCACCACACCCGTCTTTTTTGGTCTTTTTGAGACAGGGTCTCCCTGTAGCCCCAGCTGTCCTGGAACTCACTCTGTAGACCAGGCTGGCCTTGATCTCACAAAGATCCACCTGCCTCAGCCTCCTGAGTACTAGGATTAAAGGCCTGCACCACCACAAACAGCAGACACAGGCCATTTTTACAACTTCTTTCTGCATATCTGTAACACGTGTAGGACAAGGAGCAGGAAGGCTGATGTCACAGACACAGCATAGGATCAAGCAGCTGAAAATTGCCATTGCAGCCTAATGGGAGAGTGAAGAAGCCTGCAGTTAGTAGTGCTGGGGCAGTTTGTCCAAGTGCATATGCCTCAGCATATCAGCTATGTAAAGCCTGTCAGGTGTGGTTCAGACTAATGTTACAATAAGATGGCAGCAAAATTCAATTAAAGCAAAGCCAATGCAAGTACAAAGTAAAGGCCACAGACAAATCCACGGAGGCTGGTGATGCATGTTTATCCTGTGTGCCAATATTATCCTGTACAATATTTTACCACACAAGATAAGTCACACCTGACCTCACCAAGTTCCTCTTGAGGAGACCAAGAATACATGGATTCCCCCTGTACACTAGAAGAAGTTTTCTGCAGCCCATTTTGAGTGAAATGCAACCACATACTGGAATCTGCCCTTTAGAGATAGTATTTTACCAGGGAAATTGTGACAATAGCAGCTATGTAAATGATATCTGGATTCCCCTTCTTCATCTTAGCCTATGTATGTATGCCAGCGTCTCTACTCTGTAAAGTATCCTTGAGGATATTGAAGTCAGTTCCAATTTCTTTGCTTGTGAAACAGGCACCATGGTGTGACTGAGCACCTGGACCTTGAAAGGATTCATGATTGATCATCATGCACCTGTCATGTTGTGATTAGTGGACTAAGGAGCTAGTGGAGACTGTCTTCCTTATCCAACTACTAGTTAATAAATACTTAATAACACCATGTTACCTTAAGGTGAAGTGTTGCTGAGAAAGTTCTGTTCATTTAAGTACACTTGGCATGTGAAATTCATGCAGATGAGACTCACAGGAAGCAAGAATTACCCAGTGCTCCATGTCTCATTGGGAACTGCTAGGCTCCTACATATCTTCCCATGGGAGGATGGAGTGTGTTTTGTGATCGTGTAAAGGGCTAAGGCTGTCTGCATGGGGATCTTTCTTCATTCTGAGGCCTGGGCGGGGGTAGGGGAAGTGACATTGATGAGCAGAACTGGGTATTAGAAACCAATGCAGGGATTCCATCTGAAAACCTCTGCTGTAAATGAGAATGGAAGATAAGGAGGAAGAAAAGGGCAGAAAAGTGGTTCAGCAGGTAAGGCACTTGCCACCAAGCCTGATCACCTGAGTTGGAACTCAAGATCCCATAGGGTAGAGGGGAAGAACTGACTCCTGCAAGTTGGCCTCTGTCCTCCACACACACTGTAGTGTGCACACTCACATGCACACACATACCCCCTACCACACAAATAAATAAATATAATAAAAAATTTAAAGGAAGGACAAGGAAGAAGAGATGAAAGAAGGGAAATATTCCAAATATTTAGCACCGACAACTCACTGTGGCATTCCCATTGTGATTGTGTTCTCTCTTAAAATTCTCATCAAGTTCCACATATTTGACTCAAAATATCTACCTGGATCTGCAGCATTATACATTTACATGTAAGAATTTATCAGCAGTGAATGAAAGAGATAGCTCAGTTGGGAAAGTGCTCCCTGTGTAAGACTGCAAATCTGAGTTCAGATCTCTAGTACCTATGTTCATCATCTGTTGAGCCTGAGAGATGGCTCAGTGGATAAGAGCACTGGCTACTCCTACAGAGGACCTGGGGTTCTATTCCCAAAATCCACATGGCAGCTAACAACCATCCTCCATAACTCCAGTCCCAGGGGATCTGACCTCTGAAGGCATTGAATAACACAGGTGTACTTACATACATGCATTCATACACACAAAGTAAAATAATAAAATATTTAAAAGTCTGGAGCTTTTCTCCATGTCCATCACAAAAAATGTGAGAAATGATGGTATTTGAAACACTGGGATACTAACACCAATTTAGGAACTAGCTACTGAAGTGTGTGAGGATAAAGAGTCTCTTTACAAACACATTAGACACACGGAGATGAGCTGTGAGCACTGCCATTCATGTCCGGTGATGGGAAGGGATGGGGGGCTGGAATCAGACCACATGCTGCATCCATGTTCAGATGTTTCACTAGACAAGGGCATGAGGGACCTTCCTGCAGCCTTAGGTTTTGGGTCCTTTGACCAAGGCAGATACTTGTTGAGCATGGCTGAGATTAAAGGCTTAGGTGAGCATCCTATTTGGGAAATGTACTTCAGTCACCTGGACCTGAAACCCTAGATATTGTTTCTCAAACAATATAATATTCAAGTTTGAGTCAGAAAAAGGAAACAGAAAATGTTTTAGTTATTTCTTCACATCACCATTCAGCAAGTGCTTTTTGACCGAAAATTAAGTTAATGAATTTCTTTGTGAATATTTTTTTTGTTTTATGTGTATGAGTTGTATTGCCTGCATGCATGTAAGAGCACCCATGTCATGAAATTCCTGGGGTGTCAGAAGAAGAAGTTGGATTCACCTGGACTTATGGACAGTTGTTAGCTGCCATGTGGGTGCTGGGAATCAAATCTGAGTCATCTGCAAGATGCCAGTGCTCTTAACCACTGAGCCATCTCTTCAGCCCCTAAGTTAATGACTTTCAAACTCTGTCTCAATTATTTCATTTATAACTGTACCTGATATCTAGCATAACCTTGTCTGAATTCCGGACTAACAGAAAACAACTGCCACTCCCCTATGCAAATCCTGAATATTCCTGCCAACTCCTAACTTACTCCATTCTCTGGTTTCATGATCATATGTGCATGAGTCAGCACTACTACTGACTCTGTAACACATGCAACATCAGCTCTTTGACTTCCCCTCAATCACCGTTGATGCATGAATCACCTTTCCTGAAAAATTGCATCTATTTTGCTGCTGCTGTGGCACCACACTTCCGTGAAGAGCAGCCCTGCTTTCTGCCTCAGCCATCCCTGGGCATCTGGCCTCCAGTAGCCCATGTGATTGTTACATTACAGCTGAGCTCTGGGAAGGCAGACAGAAGGTGGTCTCTCCCGACTTTCCCCACTGCTTCAGACAACCTTATTCTGAGAATGGTCTTTCCATCAGTGTGTGGACACACTGTTCCTCCTCTCCTGAGTGTGTGTTATAGCATCATCACGCCCCTTCTAAACACTTCTTCTGCAGATTGATGAATAAGAGGCTATGGGCAAAGGATATTTCATGGTCATATATGAAGCCTTACTGGTTGAGGCTTAGCAATGTAATAACTACTGCAAAGAAAGAGGAAAACACCAAGATTCATTCATTATGAGATGAAATTGAAAACTGTCTTCATTATTTTATTTCTGGGGATTTTTTGTTTGTTTGTTTGTTTGTTTGTTTTGTTTTGTTTGTGGTGTTTTTGTTTGACACAGGGTCTCAGATAGCTAAGACTAACCTTAAACTTACTATGTTGCCAAGGATGGCCTTCAGCTTCTGGTCCTATTGTTTCCATCTCCCAAGTGCCACGATTATAGGCAAATACACTCTGTGGTGGTTTGCATGAGTGTCCCCCATAGGCTGTAAGTATTCAGACATGTCTCCAGTTGGTGGCGCTGTTTTTGGAGGTCTTAAAAGGTGTGGCCATGCTGGGGGAAGTGTGTCACTGGGGNTCCTGTAACTTTATCTGCAGGGAATCCAAGGCCCTCTGTGGCTTCTGAGGGCAGCTTCACTCAGGTGCACATACACACAGCTACCCACATATACACACTGATAAAAATAACCTAGTGTATGAACCATGCCTTTTGGATGCAGATGGATTTCTAACCTAAGACTCACAAAGAATGCTGTGAGCTTTGTTTGTTGGCCTCTAAAGTGTGGACTCCCACTCTGTCAGCAGCTCATTGTTCCATCTCAGCAGAAGGTCACAGTATCCCCTGTTCCCTTCAATGAAGTGTGCAGAGGCTGTGATCCATTCCACTGTGTGACAGTGGGACAGTGTGCAACATGATCAGCTGAATCAGAGCACTCATAATCCACTTCACACAGTTTAATGCATTGACATCTCTGTGTGCTATATGACCTTCGATGATATGAGAATCACTGAAAATAAAAAGGGATTAAGTCTCTGATCTCATTGAGGTTATATCTCAATATAAAGAGACATTCCATAAATGAATAAGCAATTATTTATTTCATATTTCATTGCTGTGACAAAATAGCTGAGAAAATCAAGCTAGACAAGGATTTAGTTGAGGTCATAGTTGAGGGTGTAGACTACTGTGGTGGTGAGAGAGGCTCTACACATGCTATTAGGAGCAGCAGACAGCCAGTCACATCTTCTCCAGTGAGGAAGCAGGGACAGACAAATGCTGCTGCTCAGCGTGTTCTCTCCACTCAAGTCAGGCCAGGAGCCAGCCCACCTCAGTTAATCATCCCTGGAAATGCCCTTAACAACTGCTCCTCACAGGGACTGCCCAGTCACAAATACCTCTTGCTCTCCACTTATAAGGTAAATTAAAGGTCATTGGACCATTTTCTTCTCTACAAGGTGTGACTTCATTGAATATATAGATATATATTAGTTCACAGATATTTGCTTATGTAATTATCCTATTGAGACTGCATGGCTGAGTGTGACTTGTTAGGGGTGTCAAGACTCAGGCTCTGACTGTAAGAGCTGCTAAATTTTTTTTTCATCTTTTTGGAGACAGGGTCTCACTCCAGCTCACCTGGAACTCACTATGTAGACCAGGCTGGCCTTGAACTCCCAGAGACCTGCCTGCCTCTGCCTCCCCAGTGCTGGGATTAAAGGCCTGCACCACTACACCCAGCTTAAGAGTGGTGAATTCTTGGGCTGGAGAGATAGCCTAGCAGTTAAGAGCACCAACCACTCTTGTAGAGGACCAGGGTTCAATCCCCAGCACCCACATGGTGGCTGAGAACAGTCTGAAACTCCAATTCCAGGAGGACTCCAGTTCCAGGGGAATCTGAGACCCTCTTCTGACCTCCGCGGCATTGCATGACACGGGTGCACAAACCTACATGCAGACAGTACATTCATACACATACAGAAATAAATTAAAAAAAACAAAAAGAGTGGTGAATTCTTAATGGTCTATCCTCCCAAAGTCTCCATGAATTGTTATAGTCGATAGAGCCAGGGGGTTGTCAATTATGTTTATCTTTAAAAAAATAACTTTTGGGGGCCAGGCGTGGTGGCACGCACCTTTAATCNTGTGTGTGTGTGTGTGTGTGTGTGTGTGTGTGTGTGTGTCTGTGTGTGTGTCTGTGTGTCTGTGTGTTTCTGTGTGTCTGTGTTCCCCAGCACATGGGAAAAAGAAATGAGAATTTAAATCCATCTTCTAGTCTGGTTAGAGGAAAGCACAGCGGTCACCAAAGGCTGTTGTTATGAAGGACACTAAACTGCATGTGGAGGTGGAGGAATTACTCAAATTACTGGTGGTAATTTGGTGAAAATCAAGCACATTGAAAACAGATATTTTGAAGAACAAGCTACAATCTTAATGATGGTATAAATCGACTGTGATACTGTGGTTTGGATAAGACACATGGAATCCATTACATACACAGGGAATGTTAGACTTTGGGATGCAAAGGAGATGTGATAGATAAGTAGAAATGGGCCTGGGTGCATGCCTTTAATCCCAGCACTCAGGAGGCAGTGGCAGGTAGATCTCTGAGAGTTCAAGGCCAGCCTGGTCTACAGAGGGATTTCCAGGTCAGCTGGACCTACAGGGAGATTCTACCTCAAAAAGACCTACAAACAAACAACAAAAGTAGAAATGGAATCTGACCTTCAATAGATGCCGATCATAGAGCAGCAGCAGCTTAACCTTGGGAATGGAGATTGGGCATCTGGGTTGGGGGAGGCCAGGATTTATAGGTGGGCCCAGAAAATCCCAGAAAGGGGGTTGTGCCTTCCCAGATGCACAGAAGTTAGGGTATGCCTTCTTGGGTTCTGTGCTCTTTCCTAGGGTCAAGGAAGGAGGATGGGGAGTTCTGATACAGGGTTTCATAAGGAATCACAACTAAGAGAACAATAAGAAGGCAGATGTCTTTTGTTAGGGGCCATATGTTTCGAATTAGGTATGTCTCCCTCTTGAAGTGGGGAGGCAGATTGGGTGGGTGGTCACTTACTACAGCCATTTCTCAGACTGATTTTCCTTCAAGGAGAAAATAAAAACTGCCAAACATTAAATTCCAAGCTCAAACCAAATGGTTTCAGTAACCACCCCAAAAGATTCTCTTCCTGAAAGAAGGGTTTTCTGAGGAAATGACACGGTGCACATACTGAGGTCAGAGGACAGCTTGTGGGTACCAGTTCTCTCCATCCACGTTGTTCCTGGGAATTGAACTCAGATCATCAGTCTTGGTGGCAGGTGCCTTCCTGACTGAGCCATCTGACTGGCTCTTTTATTCTGGATTAATTCATTGTCAATGCATGCCTGCCACAGGCACAGGTGGAGGACAAAGGACAACTTCCTGGGCTCAGTTCTTCCTCTTCCCTCCACGTGGGTCTCAGGGATGAAAACCAGATGACCACGCTTTCATGGAAAGGGCCTGAAGTTGAGGTATCTTGTGCAACTCTGTTTTTTTTTTTTTAATTTTATTTATTTCCGTATGTGTATGAATGTACTGTCTGCATGCAAGTTTGTACACCCGTGTCGTGCAATGCCGCAGAGGTCAGAAGAGGGCGTCGGATTCCCCTGGAACTGGAGTTCTCCTGGAATTGGAGTTTCAGACGGTTCTCGGCCGCCATGTGGGTGCTGGGGATTGAACCCGGGTCCTCTGTAAGAGCAGTCGGCACTCAACCGCTAAGCCATCTCTCCAGCCCCGCAACTCTGTTTTTAAATGAGAACAAGAACTATAAGTTCAAGCCTAGTTGTGCTTATTCCAGTGGTTGTAACATGAGCAGCTTCCTTCCTTCCTCAGATTATCCTGTGTGGTTCCTTAGTTTTTGTAGAGATGAACAGGAAGCATTGTGAAGCAGGATGGTGGATGGATTTGTCTGGGATGCTCTGTCATCTCTGAGGTCTGTTTCCTTTGATATTCCCCTCCCCACCCCCCTCTTCTTCCCCTGTTTGCTTACCCTGGCAGGGCCAGTGATCCTTGAGTTGGACACATTGTACCCCAGGTATAGAGGAAAAAGAGCCCCATGGTGACTACAGGGTTTAACTGCTAATTCACACATGGGACCTTTTATAATTATTATTACTATTATTATCATTTTGGGGGGTATTTTTGAGACAGTGTCTCCCTGTAGCCCAAGCTGGCCTGAAACTCACTTTCTAGACCAGGCTGGCCATGAAGTCACAGAGATCTGCCTGCCTCTGCCTCCTGAGTGCTGGGATTAAAGGCATGCACCATCACAACTGGCCTGTTTTGTTGTTGTTGTTGTTGTTGTTGTT
>VZQC01004674.1:476312-487792 GCA_009823505.1 Rhizomys pruinosus | reverse complement strand
AAAAAAAAAAAAAAACCCCCCCCCAAAAAAACCAGCAAAAAATCCAACTTAAATACTAAACTAGGAGGCTGCAGAGATGGCTGGATGATTCATAGTACTAGTTGCTCATCTAGAGAACCAGAGTTCAGCTTTCAGCAACCATGTCTGTGGCTAATAACTGCTTGTAACCTCACTTCCAGAGAATCTGACATTCTCTTCTAGCCTGTTAGGGAACTAAGTATCCAATGAAAAAGGCAGCTGGCCTGTGACAGCTCTTCCCATTATGTCAAGGGAACTTGTCCCAACTCTCTAAGCCATGGCATCCTAATTACAATGGATTTCTGCCTCATATAAGAGAACCCAGTTCAGTGTGGAGCTCCCTACTGGGTCTGGATGATAAGCTGGACCGATCTGGAGGTGACATCCACAAAGGCACTGGCTTTGTATTTGTCTTGTGGAAAAGTCTGCTGGGGCCGAGAAGGCCTGACCACGTGTGGGTCTCTCAGATCAGTGTCCATTTCTGGCCTGCTGCTGCCCTTCATGTCATTTTATTTAAACTACAGTTCAAGATCAAAACTTGTTATAAGAGTCCTTATTTTGTAGAACTCCATTGGTCCTTAGGTTCGAAGATGAGTGCCTATGTCATGGTTCACTGAGTGTTAGGCTGCAAGGTTGATGGCCTGTTTTTTTTTTTCTAGGATTTTAATCATTATTCTGAGTATAATGTGTATGTATATGAGAGTGTACATGTCACAGTTGTCAGGGGAAAACCTTTTTCTTTTTCTTTTTTGTTACAGGCATCAAATTCAGGTCATCAGGTTTATGTTGCAAGCCATTTTCTCACTTATCCAGCTCCCATATTCTGACTTAATTTTTTTAAAGTGTGGCAATTAATTTTGGCCTTTTGTCTTTATCATGTGATTTAGAAGGTGCTGAACTGTGTTAGGGAATATGTCCCTATGTTGTTATTTGACTTTGACAGTTGCTAGACACTTGCTGATGGATCCTAGTCAGTTTTTTGTTCAGTACCAAATTGTCTGGTTTGGCAATCTGTGAATTTTCCCCTTAAGAGTATAAAATGAAATCATGGATTTTGGTGGCCCTACTTCCTGCCATTCCTTATTACAGTCCTTCTTCCTCTTTTCTTCCTGAGATGGGAGTTTTGCTCCAAAGCATTGGTGGACTTGGACTTCTGAGCTCATGTGAACTTTTGTCTCATTCTCTTACACAGCTGTGACTATACACACATGCCAACAAAACTGACTACACTGAGTTCTTTCTGAATTCCCTCTTTATACTCACCTTATTTGCATTGGACCTTACCTAAAAAGACAGTATTGTTTTATGATAT
The DNA here is from genome assembly GCA_009823505.1 of Rhizomys pruinosus. Classification (NCBI taxonomy): domain Eukaryota; kingdom Metazoa; phylum Chordata; class Mammalia; order Rodentia; family Spalacidae; genus Rhizomys; species Rhizomys pruinosus. Next base: position 486,462 of record VZQC01004674.1, on the reverse strand, counting down.
TTAAATATCAACTGTGTGTCCTACAAATTATTTGACTATTTGACTGGAGAGATGGCTCCATGATAAAGAGTAATGATTGCTCTTGCAGAGCATGCTGGTTCTACTCCCAGCACCTCCCTGTATGGCAGCTACCAATCATCATAACTCCAGATCCAGGGAATCCCTCTTCTGTCTCTGAGTGCATTCCACTTACATGCATGCAAAATAAAAATAGCAAAATTGTGCTTGAGTAAACTGCGTACAGCAGCATGTACACTGTTTCTTTGGAAAGCACATAGAATGGGTTCATTTCCCAACTTAAGAAGTTGTGACACTATGTGTGAATTTGTGGCCAGCAGGGAACCTCATTACACCAGTCTGTTATTTTGGGGAGTGACATAGACTCATCCTCTAGTTAACAGTATGAGTTTTGATTAGGTTGATGGACATTCAGGATCAGATCCATTCCTACTGTACCATGGAGTTTATTATATAAATCATTTATGCTAGGTTATTTATCATTTATGTTCATGTAATCTGTGCCATGTGTTAAATTTCCTCACACCATCAAAACTTAAATATTAAACATTATATGCTGCAGTTTTTAAGGACAAGAGGGCTCTTTCATGCTAATTTACCTCTGCTCTGTACATTACTTGATCAGACTTTCTTAATCCAGGGAGTAACTATGCCTTGTAGATAGACAATTGGGGCAGAGCAGCAGCACATCTTCCACCTTGTGCCCAGTACTGAGAGGAGTGTCCCTCTAGAGTTGTTTCCTTTCAGAACCACCCGAAGCTTGCATTAGAACTTCTGTGTTGTGGAACAGAATCTGTGCATAGCACAGAATTATAAGAACGTATTACCAGTGGAGTCTATGGAATGTTTAGGAGTCTGTGACACTTGAGGAAGTTGCCATGGACTTTGCCCAGGAAGAATGGGCTTTGCTGTGTCCTTCTCAGAAGAAACTCTACATCTAGAGATGTGATGCTGGGAACCTGCAGAAATTTCACTTTTATAGGTAAGAGTGTCATCTTATAGTAATTGTTCTCAGTGTCTCAGCACCTCAGACACTTGCCATGAAAGCTTGGCTGCCTGCTTTTCACCCCTGAAACTTGTGAGGTAAAAGCAAAGAGCTGAGCCCAAGAAGTTGTTGTTTGACCTCCACATGCACACTGTGGCAGGCATGTGAGTACAACTAATCCTGAATAAAAGGGCCGGTCAGATGGCTTAGTCGGAAAGGCACCTGCCACCAAGAATGATGATCTGAGTTCAATTCCCAAGACCCACATGGTGGATGGAGAGAACTGGTACCCACAATAAGTGGACCATGTCATTTGCTGAGAAAACTCTTCCTTCAGTAAAAGAATTGTTTAAGGTAGTTACTGAAACCATTTAGTTTCAGCTTGGAATTTAATGCTTGGCATTTTTAATTTTCACCCTTAAGGAAAATCAGCCTGAGAAATGGCTGTAGGCACTGGCCACCTACCCACCCTGCCTCCCCACTCCAGGAGAGAGACACATCTATTTCAAGACGTGTGGTCCCCAGCAAAAGACATGTGGTTTCTTATCTTTCTTCTAGATGTGGTTCCTGTATGAGAACTCCCCATCCTCCTCCCCTCACCCGAGGAAAGAGCATGGCACCCAAGAAGGGGTTCGAATCAAGGAAGCCAGAACCCCCTTTCTGGGCCTACCTATATATCCTGGACCTTCCCCAACCCCAAAGCCCACCCTCCATTCCCAAAGTTAGGCTTCTGCCCCTCTGTGATCAGCATCTATTGAAGGTCGGATTCCAGTTTTACTTCTTCATCACATCACCTTTACATCCCGAAGTCTAACATTCACCATGTTTTTTTAAATTTAATTTTATTTATTTATTTATGTGTATGAATGTATTGTCTGCATGTAGGTTTGTGCACCCATGTCGTGCAATGCCGCGGAGGTCAGAAGAGTGCGTTGGATACCCCTGGAACTGGAGTTCTCGTGGAATTGGAGTTACAGACAGTTCTCAACCGCCATGTGGGTGCTGGGGATTGAACCCAGGTCCTCACCATGTTTTGAATCCAATCAGTGCAGCTTACCCAAACCACCAGTATCACACTCTACTTCTACCATCATGAAGACTGTAGCTTGTTCTTCCAATTATTTGTTTTCAATGTGTTTTGATAATTTTCACCAAATTATCAAAAATAATTTGAATATTCCCCCAACCCCACCCACCCAGTGTGTTTTCCTTTCCATTGGCATTTTTTAACAGCTGTGCTTTCTTCTAACTAGACTAGAACACTGATTTTAAATTCTCATTTAAATTCTCATTTCTAATGTTCTGTTTCTGAAACTCTGGAATCTCACTTTGTGTAGTCTACGATATGCTGATGTGCTGCCAGACACAGGTCACCAGATGATTTCAAAGCATACGTGATTTCACCTTGGGGACTCAGAGACATAATCTTTACAAGGGTCAAGGCCCTTTAGCATGCTCTTCAGAACTTGCTGGAAGCTTCCCCCAGTCCCAGAACAAAGGATCTTCCCATTGAGACTCTGGATCTAGGGTACCAGGATGGTATTTTTCCTAGGAGCTCTTTCTCTGCCTGCCACTGGCTCTTCTGGTTTTGTTTGCTTGGTTGGTTGGTTAGGTTTTTTTTTTTTTTTTTGGTCTTTTCAAGACAGGGTCTCCCTTTAGCCCCAGGTGTCCTGGAATTCACTCTGTAGACCAGGCTGGCCTTGAACTCACAAAGATCCGCCTGCCTCTACCTCACAAGTGCTAGGATTAAAGGCATGCACCACCACGCCTGGCTGGATCTTCTGTTTTCTAAACCACTAGAATCCTTGTCATTGGCTGAGACCTTAGATTTGGATGGAATTGCCACTAACACTTAAATTACCATATACATACAGAGGCTTATGATGGAAACATGATTGGGGGAAAAGTATGATTTATTTATCAAAACAATATTTTATTTTTTCTCCATTTTTTTCTCATTCACTGTAAGAAGGAGTTACAAACAGAAGAAATTATAATTAGAAAACCTAAAGTATCTCAGTATACATGCTATTTTATATGGGATTTTTTATTTTTGAGATGAGTTTTTGCTATTTAGGACAGCCCAGCTGTGATTTCAGGATCTTCTGCCTCTGTCTTCTGAGTGTTCAGATTACAGGAGTAAGTCACCCTTTTGAGATCGAAATTTATTTTTAAACTCATACATAGAAATATAAAAGTTGTACATGTCAGTAGGTTACCATTTGTTGTTACAATACACACAATCGTTGTATAATGAGTTAACCAGGTTAAAGATGCATTCAGCTCAAACATTTGTCATGTTTTATGCTGAAAACTTTATGAAAGCAGAACACTAAATTGTGGGGGGGAATTACTTGGATTCTCCTTTTCTGAAATTACAGGACACCATTGCTCTCTAGACGCCCTGCTGGGTGGCCGCCCACTGAAGTTCTTCCTTCTTTGGACAGCCACAGCCCCACTGACCGAGCTTGCTCACCCATCCCACCTCCACTACCCTGATGATTAATGCACTAAGATTTGTTCATACGACTGTCAGCCATTTCTCTGTCTTCTAGAGAAACGTCTCTTTCAGTCTAAACAGCCAATTTTTCAGTTGGATTATTTGAGCTTTGCTGTTAAGTTACTGGAGGTGCTTGTATAGCCTGGACTTTGGAATTTGGCTACTATTTTCCCTTCTGTTTAGTGGTTGATGGTTTCCATTACCAAGCAGAACTTTTTAGTTTGATGTAACCCCTTTTTGTCTATTTTTGGTTTTGTTTCCATTTAGGGTGTTATCCAAAACCCCTTACCCATTCCAATATCCTGAAATATTTGTTTTTCTTTTAGATTCAGGTCTTACCTTTAAATCTTTACTTTCAATTTTTATAGCCTCTGAGAAATAGAATGCTAGTATTGTTTCACATAAACTACTTAAAAACACAAGGAAAGCAATTAAAGTAAAGCTGGATTTAAGAAAACAAGGTAAATCGGTCCAAATATTTTCTTCACTGCTTTTTCTTTAGTAGTTGTCACCATTTCAGTTAGACAGGAAGAACAAGTTCAAGTGATCTACTGTTCAACATGGCAACTATAATTAATAACACAGCACTGTAATCCCAGCCTCCCAGACAGGGACACAGGTGGATTCCCGGGGCTTGCTGTCCAGTAGTCCAGACTATGTAGCAAATGCTGGTCCAGTGAGAGAACCTGGCCCAAAACACAACATGGATGGTTGCTGAAGAATGCATGTGACCTCTGGCCTCTGAATTCATGTGCACACAGAAACATGCACATATACAGTGTACACACACACACACACACACACACACACACACACACACAGAGAGAGAGAGAGAGAGAGAGAGAGAAAACCAACTTCAATAGTTCTGGGTCCCCAAAACAGATGTTAAATTTTGTGTTCAGATTGCAGGAAACTCACCGGGGGTTGAATGGAGCACCTCATAAAGCACTTAGGGAGAGTGGGGGGGCAGGGGGGATGACAATTTGGGCTGTCTTTGTCCATGGGATCAGACTTGTTTAACTGGAGCTGGTAAGGACAGTGACTAATTTCTCCTCAGCCTACCTATGTGAACAGAGAGGCAAAATGGGCAGGTGTCCTCTATGGCCAACTCTTTGTGGTAGGGAGGCTTGTTGGCCTATATAACTACTCAGTGAATTGGTAACACAAGGTCCTGACATTGAAAAATGACTCAGGGAATTTTTAGCTATAAAGATATATTCTGATTTCTCTTGTTTTTTGTTTTGTTTTGTCCTTTATTTTATTTCATTTTCCTCCCTGGTTCTGGGGACCAATCCCAAGGTTCTGTGCTTGCTAGGAAAGTGCTCTACTGCTGCCTGAATTCCTATTGACTAAAAGCATATTCTCATTGCACAGTCATTAAATAGACAGTCACCTACATGGTGATGAAATTAAATGCCTCCTTATTATTTGGTTCTTTATTAATAAACAATTTTCTTTCTTGACCCTCCTTCCTGACTTTATTTCCTTCCTGCTATATTCTCAAATTAGTTTTTCATAATGTTTGCATGTCACAATTTTTATTGAAAATGATGGCATAACAAGAACACAGACCCTCCACTGGGTGTGCTTAAGCACTGTTGAATGAGCATTTTATTTTTTATTTATTTATTTTTTGTATGTGTATGAATGTACTGTCTGCATGTAGGTTTGTGCACCCATGTCATGCAATGCCGTAGAAGTCAGAAGAGGGTGTCAGGTTCCCCTGGAACTGGAGTTAAAGACAGTTCTCAGCCACCATGTGGCTGCTGGGGTTTGAACCTGGGTCCTCTGCAAGAGCAGTCGGTGCTCTTAACCACTAGGCCATCTCTCCAGCCCTGAATGAGCATTTTAATGATTTATTATGCACAGGACGTCAAATGTTGAAGGAAATTCTTCATGCTAGACCTGGATGGACCTTTCAAACTTCTGTTTGTAAGGGCTGGAGAGATGGCCTAGCGGTTAAGAGCACCGATGACTCTTGCAGAAAACCTGGGTTCAATTCCTAGCACCCACAGGGAGGCTAAGAACTTTAAGCTGGGTGTGGTGCTGCATGACTTTAATCCTAGCACTCAGGAGGCAGAGGCAGGTGGATCTCTGTGAGTTCAAGGCCAGCCTGATCTACAGAGTGAGTTCCAGGCCAGTTGGGGCTATAGGGAGGCCCTTTCTCAAAAAGACCAAAACAAACAAACAAACAAACAAAAACCCAAACACACACACAAAAAAAACAACAACAACAAAAAAAACACTGTATGTTTGTTAAATCTTATCAGTTACTTCACACTGGATTATAATGTAAATACAAACATAACTTTAATTTTTTTTTTTTTACTGATGGTCTCATAGGTTTTTTGTTTATTTTTTTGTCTTTTTGAGACAGGGTCTCCCTGTAGCCCCAGCTGTCCTGGAACTCACTCTGTAGACCAGGCTGGCCTTGAACTCACAAAGATCGGCCTGTCTCTGCCTCCCAAGTGCTAGGATTAAAGGTGTGCACCACCACACCCGGCTTTCATAGGTTTTTTTTTCAAAGCCACAAACTAATAACTTTAATATTCATGGCTGTGAATATTTTTGCAGCATCCTTATTACATATGCAAAGCACTTGTGGAAATTATTTGAATATGAAATAAGATGATATTTTAATTGACATAACAGTAGCATGTGGTCACCCACTTCATCATCTGTAGGATTCTCTCTGGGGAATCAGAAAGATGGAGGCTGCCTTCCTGGGACTTTGTCCTCCAAGGGGATCACACAAGAAGCTGTCTCTCAGTCGGCAGTGGGCAGGTTTTGGTCAGGGTACTTTAAATCACAGCAATAGAAAGTAAAGAAGACAGGACACTATCAGCCAGCTCAGTCTAAATCAATGGACCAAACTGATTGATTGACCAAACCAAGGGAGGTCTAAGTCACATAAAGTATTATACACATGAGAAGACAAGGCTGAATATTTGGTCACACTAGTGAAAGCAGATTGTCCTCGTGTCACCACATTTATTAACAAAAGTTATTAATAAAAACTATACTTCAAGGCTAGAGGAATGGTTCAGTGGTTTCTCTTGTAGAGAACCAGGATTCGGGTTCTAGCACCCAAATGTCAGCTGAAAACTATCCAAAATACCAGTTACAGGGGATCTAAGGCCACCTTCAGACTCCAGAGACACTGGACAAATATACTCCATAAATATTCAAACAATCAAGCAAAAATCCAGTAAGAATGACCAACAGGAAAAACAAAAAAAAAACCAACTCACAATCCAATAAGGGATGAGATACTTTAGTTACTTTTCTCACTTGTGCAGCAAAATATGGGGAAGATGTGTTGTGAGAAAAGAAGGGTTGATGCTGGCTTACATTTTCAGGTGATGCATTCCAACACTGTAGCAAGGCATAGTCATTCAAGGTTAGTCACAGTCATGTTTATCTCCACAACCCCACCCACAAGATCTAAATCCATTATTAAAAAATCAGGGCTGGAGAGATGGCCTAGCAGTTAAGAACACCGACCACTCTTGCAGAGGACCCAGGTTCGATCTCCAGCACCCACATGGCGGCTGAGAACCGTCTTTAACTCCAGTTCCAGGGGAATCTGACGCCCTCTTCTGACCTCTGCAGCATTGCACGACACGGGTGCACCAACCTACATGCAGACCAGTACACTCATACACATAAAAAATAAATAAAAATTAAAAAATTAATAGCCACACGAACGGGTGGACTATTATCAAGCAATTACCCCTGAATTGATACAGTCCCTCTCAGTGTGCGTTTTTTTTTCAAGTCTTTCAAAATAATTATGTCTAAAGTATTTACCATATTGTTTACATGCATAGGGTTTCTCCCGAGTATGAAATTTTCATGTACTTCAAGGTTATTGTACAGTGTAAAGGCTTTACCACATTGTTTATATACATCGGGTTTCTATCCAGTATGTTTTTCTTGCCTTTGAAGATGACTGTTACATCTAAAGGTTTTACCACTTCATTTATATTTATACAGTATGTATGAATTTTTCTCCAGTATGTGTTTTTCCATGTCTTTGAAGACCACTGCTCCATCTAAAAGTTTTACCATACTTTTTACATTCGTATGGTTCTTCTCCAGAATGCTTTCTTTCGTGGACCAGTACAGAAGTAGGAAATGTAAAGGCCCTGCCACATTGTTTACATTCATATGGTTTTTCTCCACTATGAAGGTTTTCATGTAACTTAAGATAAGAGCACCATCTGAAGGTTTTACCACATTGTTTACATTCATGTAGTCTTTCTCCAGTATGAGATTTTTCATGAGTTTGAAGGTGGCTGTATTGTGTAAAGGCTTTTCCACATTGTTTACAGGCATAAGATTTCACTCTAGTATGTACTTTTTCATGGTTTTGAACATAATTATTGCATTTAAATGCTTTACTACATTGTTTGCATGCATAAGGTTTCTCTCCAGTATGCATTTTTTCATGACTTTGAAGAAGACTATTCCATCTAAAGGCTTTACCACACTGTTTACATTCATACGGTTTTTCCCCAGTATGTGTTTTTTCATGAAGTTGAAGATCACAGTTATCTGTATAGGCTTTACCACATTGTTTACATTCATAGGGTTTTATTCCACTATGAATTCTTTCATGTCTTCGAAGCTTAGTGGAGGAGGTAAAGGCTTTTCCACACTGTTGACAGGCACAAGGTTTCACTCCAGTATGCACCTTTTCATGTGTTTGAAGAGAACTATGACATCTAAAGGCTTTACCACATTGTTTACATTCATATGGTTTTTCTCCAATATGAATTCTTTCATGTACATTTAGTGTACTAGACAGTATAAAGGCTTTTCCACATTCTTTACATTCATGTGGTTTTTCTCCACTATGAACTCTTTCATGTTCTTTTAGTGTAATGGACCATTTAAAGGCTTTTCCACGGGATTTACAGGTGTAGTTTATCCCCAGTGTGTGTTTTTTCATGATCTTGAGGAAGACTATTATGTCTAAAGGCTTTAGCACATTACATACATTCATGTGATCTTCCTCCATTATGAACTTTTTCATGTGTCTGAAGATAACTGTGATATCTAAAGGCTCTACCGCATTCTCCAGTATGAATTTTTTCATGTAGTTCAAGGGAACTGTCTTCTACAAAGGTTTTATCACATTGTTTACCATCATAAGGGATTTCCCTAGTACCATTTTTTTCTTGTATTTTAAGGTGGCTGTAATTACATTCATTGGGGTTTTCTGGATGATGAATTCTTTTTTTCTGTCTTTTCGAGATGGGGTCTCCCTGTAGTCTCAGCTGTCCTGGAACTCACTCTGTAGACCAGGCTGGCCTTGAACTCACAAAGATCTACCTGCCTCTGCCTCCCAAGAGCTAGGATTAAAGGCATGCATGCCTGGCTACAACTCTGGTCTTTCAAACATGTATTATATTGATATTGCTTTCTCACCATTTGAGTCCCTCCAGATGCTTGAAGTGAACAGCCATAAGCTGAGTCCTTTCTATATTCTTTGTGTCTTGTGAGGGTGTCACTAGAAATTTTCATGATCAAATTGACATTTGGTATCCAAGTGCAAGTTTCTCCATTCTGAAAATCTTCTTTATGCTCACAGAGTGTCTCAAACATGAAACTATAAAAATGAGAAGTGCATTAGTAAAAATTGATGTAATAGTATTTACTACCAAGTGTAGGACATATACTGTTCTGAAAATTGGGTAAAGAATATGTTTCTGCCAGATGTGAATGGCTGGATACTAAATAGATTGATAATTCTACAATATGATTCCCACATGGCTATCATAAAAAAGGTGACATTTGTTCATTTGAGTTCCTAGTACAGTTTGCATGTGAAATGCCCTGCAAACACTAAATAGGATTCTTAAATTGAGGTACATTTTACATTTCCTAATGATATAAAAAGTTGTGCTTACTGTTTTACTCATAAATGCTCAAATAAAAATACCTTAAATGAGCTGGGCGTGGTGTTGCACACCTTTAATCCTAGCACTTGGGAGGCAGAGGCAGGCAGATCTTTGTGAGTTCAAGGCCAGCCTGGTCTACAGAGTGAGTTCCAGGACAGCTGGGACCACAGGGAGACCCTGTCTTGAAAAGACCAAAAAAAAAAAAAATCTTAAATGAGAGGCAGGAGAGATGTTCAGGTGTTAAGCACAGTTGCCAGTTTTCAGAGCACCAGACTTTGGTTGTGAGCACCCAAGACAAGTAGCTCATAACCTCTTGTAATTCCAACTCTATGAGCTGAGCAACTTCTTCTGACTGCATGGTACATAAGTTTCGCAGTTATTGAACACACACGCGCACACACACACACACAGATGCACACAGAAACACATAAATCTTTAAATAAATATAAATATTCTTAAAATTCCTTCAAGCAAATTTTCCTTCTACTGTATCAAATTGCCTTAGATTGTTTCCAGAACTTTTATCATGGTCTTTAATCTTCTCATCTTCCTAATTGTTTCCTGAAATGTAGTCAAAGAAAATTCTGATGAATTTCAGGAAAAACTTAAGTTTCTAACTTTAGCATATATAAACCTGAGTTATACACTACATTCTTCCCTTTCAATATTCCAAATCACAGAAGAGCATCAACTGTAAGGAACACCTGTTTCTTAGTATAGTAAGGGAAGGTAAGATGACAC